>ML349476.1:0-84254 GCA_005239505.1 Nicotiana paniculata | reverse complement strand
GGAAACCATAACCTTAGATCTTTATTACAATTGTTTACACCTTAGCGTAGTTAATCTTTAGTTTTAATCTTTAGTGTTAGTAATTTAAATAACATCAAGTGACAGTTGAGTATTCTAACAGCTTGCTTGATACGTAAATTCCCTGTGAGATCGACTCTGGGCATAATATCCCGGATTATATTTGCAACGCCCGATTAGTCTTTTATTAGACATAGTTGAGCGTGATCAGCCAACTTCTAGCAAGATTTTGTTTCACCAATCATAACACACCCCGAATTTTCAGCCACCATCGCTCACTCAACCTCCTAAAGGTCATACTGTCTTCTTCAAGCAACCCAAGCTCACATCGCAATACATGCATTCCATGTTGGGCAGAAAGTAGAACTCTTCATAGGAACCTCATCAAAACAACACAACTGCTAACCTGCTCACAGGAGATAGCCCACATGTGTAACCTCATATTGACTCCTCCAAATTCAATGCTATAGTAACATCCATCATGAAATTAATTAATCTCCCTGGGTCCACACTGATCTGCCAGCTGTAAGAATCTTTTCATTCAGTAACATCACTCGAAGGTACAACAAAATGATTGAAACTCGAAGTCGTATTGCATCCAAAATAATGATTGAATACTCACATTTTCCTACATTTCAATCATGCCCTTGTCGTCACATTCAAAATTCCTAAGCACAGATAACACCTCAAGGATCATCTCCCTCGAACCATCAACACCGGAAATGTTGATTCGATCCTGCAGTCACAACACACAGCCATCTATGATAACTTCCTCGTAGGTTCCATCTCACAACACTGTGCCCAGAGGCAAACAAATGAAGTCCAACATGCTGATTAGCCCCAATGCATTCAATCAAGGACGGCGACACCACAATATTAACAAGAATTCCACCAAATTCGAATATATCAAATCTCGACCGTACACAATACTAACACTGGGCTGAAATGACAGAACACTCCTCTACAAGGCGACGATAATGGTCTTCCCACATTCACAGTGCACCGCATCTATAGAATCTTCACAACTCGTCGGTGCTTAATTGATAACAAATGCCCGACATCGCGTACGAATGAGTAGCAAGGAACCGAAGGCATAAGCTTCAATGAAATCAAATCCCACGATGAGGAATCAAGGAAGGGAAGTTCTCCTAACAGCCATGTAGCCTCTCGAAGATAAGTACAGACGTCTTTGTACCGGTCTGCAAGACTCTACTAGACTTGCTCATGAATCATGATACCTAAGTAAATCTAGTGCTCTGATACCAAGTTGTCACGACCCAATCTCAATATAGGCCGCGATGGCGCCCAACATCATCATTAGGCAAGCCAACAGTTAACTACCAACTTAATTATTTATTTTACTTTTTTTGAAATCATGAATCTTATTAGATAGAGAGATCAATGCATTAAAAAAATCATAGCTATGTACAATTTAATTACAATATAAAGTAATAGTGTGTCAATATAAATCAATCCATAAATAAATTCTAGAACACCTCAAAATCCAATGTCACAAGTGCATGAGCATCTACTAGAAAGTAGACTAACAATACAACATTTGTCTGGAATACAAGATAGACGGCATAAAGTAAATAATCATGATGAAAACTCTGTGTGTTGCGAATTGTAGCATGGAATGCAGCTCACCATAAAGTCCCCTCAGCAATTGCGCCTACGCTTCCAAATGACCACCAAATGAACTTGTTAGATCATGCACATTTAGTGCAGAAGTGCAGCATGAGCACATAAATCAACGCGGACCCTGTAAGTATCTAGCCTAACCTCGAAGAGGTAATGACGAGGGGTCGATATTGACACTTACTAGTGGTCCAGTAAATCAAGTATAGTAAAGTAGACAAGTATGAAACATGGTAACTAAATAATAAGTACAGATAAAGGCAAATAATAGGGTCTACAACAAAACAATGAACACAAAAGTCCTCAATTATTAGATACATCCTCAAATGGAATACTTAATGGTCAATATCAAACCAACAGTCACATCTCAAGTCAGGAAACTCATGAGTACACGGACTCCTTATCAAATATTTCGCATGATTCTGCCGAGGCGAATGTCCTGATACCATAAGAGTGTGATACATAATTCTGCTAGGCGAACGGCCCAATCCCATAAGAATATGATATGTGGTACTACTCAGGCCCGATCCCATAAGAGTGTGTTACAATATCCTGCCGAGGCGAATGGTCTGATCCCATAAGAGTGTGAAGATTTTACGAGTCTATGACCCCACTCACGAATATATGTGTGAGTTATGGAATTCAAGAGAAACTGTTCGATGAGTACGCATAACTTTTACCAGTCTATGACCCCACTCACGAATATATTTGTGAGTTATGGAATTCAAGAGAAACTTTTTTGATGAATACGCACAATGAGGGAGAAATCCGAAAGAGAAGTACAATTCTTATGGCTAATCAAGTAGCTCGTCAAGTATCTAAAATAGCGATACTTAACCCGAACATACGCCCAAGTCCAAAATCATTATACGAACATATTAGAACCTTCACATACTGATTCCTACGTCGTTTACTCAAAAGTCAAACTTGGTCAACTCTTTCAACTTAAAGCTTCCGGATTGAGAATTTTCTTTCCAAATCAACTCCGAGTTCCCGAAAATCAAAATCGACCACACGTACAAGTCATAATATATGAAGTGAAGCTACTCAAGACCTCAAACCTCAGAACAACGCATTAGAGTTCAAAACAATTGAACGGGTCGTTACAAAAACAAATTGAGATTCAATTTTGATCCATTAAATTATTGTTTTGATTCGATTAAAAGGTTCTATTAAGTTCCTTAGATGTTTCTAAATTATTATATAACGTTTAATTGATTCTATACATCATAAATAATAACTTTTCGAAGTTAGGGTTTACTATTTTTAGAAGCCTTCAAATCCGAATTTAAAACTACAATTCTTGATAAATTTGTTGAGTATTGAAGATACTAAATCATATAAATATGTTTAGAAACACTTTTAGTATGATTTTCGTGGATTACATTGAATCATAACTAAGGAATCTAGAGGATCTGAAAACGGTTCAGAAAATGGGTCAAAATACCCATATTTCTGCAACTTTGCCCATTGAGTTGGAGAAGACAAATCCAGCCGTCTTAGCAAATCTTACTCTTGGCCAGAAGTGAGTAAGGGCGTGTGGTCTCCTTCCGTAGCTCCAATTTTGTTGAAAATATTTACACTACATTCATATGTTATTCATGATTTTCTGATATATTGTCATAATATTTAGGGTGTGGGAAGTATTTTTCTTAAATTCATTACTTCTGAGACATTATTAAAATTACAGTAAATAATTTTGGCCGTCAAAAAATTTGAAAATTTACTGAAATTTATTGATAATTATTCTAAAGATATTGGTATTCTTCACTCTCCTTGTATATCATTAGATTGATTATTCTCTTATTTTCGAGTACTTTATATTGCAA
Source organism: Nicotiana paniculata (assembly GCA_005239505.1). Lineage (NCBI taxonomy): Eukaryota > Viridiplantae > Streptophyta > Magnoliopsida > Solanales > Solanaceae > Nicotiana > Nicotiana paniculata. The sequence goes on along the minus strand of ML349476.1, from coordinate 80,769 downwards.
TAAGAGAATATAATTTCACAAAATTGAATTGTTATTAATGTAGCAACTTAGTATGACACACACAATCTTTGCATAAAAGCAATAATATTTTACACATATAATCCTATTAATTTATCAAAATTACCAGCCAAAGGAGGGTGATTTTATAAATTAAATATTTTGGTCATGGAGTATTTGAAACTGAGACTTGATTGAGAAAATATTACTCTCAAAGTTCCGAGTAAAGTTGTTCCCAAGATTCCTTTTGAGCTATGGACTGGCAGGAAATCAAGTTTGAATCATTTTTGAATTTGGGGATGTCTTGCAGAAGTTAAGATATTTGATCCGCGGCAAAAGAAAATTGATCCTAGGACTATTCGGTGTTATTTCATGGGGTACCCAAATCATTCAAAAGGTTAAAAATTTTATTGTCCATCTCGTGGCTCTAGAATTGTTGAATCACAGACAATTAAATTTTTGGAGGCTGATTTTACTGATGGAAGTAACTCTCAATCTAATGAGCCAAAGGGGAGCACTGCACATGATATTGACCCTATGGTTATATAAGATGAGAATATTCAAGCTAATGAATCATTTTGCACCAGATAATTCGCTTCGTAGATCACAAAAAGAGAGAAGATTGACTATTTCTACCGATTATCAAGTATATATGGGTGAGATTGGTTATGATATTGGCCAAATTGAAGATCTCGTGACATATAATCAAGCTATTAATAGTCCTAAATCAGAAAAATGGCTTAATATTATGAAAGATGAGATAAAGTCCATGTATGACAATGGTGTCTGGAATATTATTGAGTTACCGAGTGGGAACAAATCAATAAGTTGCAAATGGATTTACAAGATCAAGAAAGATAGTCATGAAAATATTGGTTGATTTAAGGCTCGTTTGGTTGTAAAGGATTTTACTCAGAAAGAGGGAACTGATTATAATGAGATTTTTTCTCTTGTATCCACTAAAGATGGTTTCAAAATTATCACGGTATTGGTGGATCATTTTGACCTCGAGCTACACCAGATGAATGTTAAGAGCGTTTCTAAATGGAGAGTTGTGTTAAAACATTTATATGAAACAACCTGAACGTTTCATCGAAAATGGAAAGTAACACTTATTGTGTAAGCTAAACAAGTCTATACATGGCTTGAATCAAGCTTCTCGTCAATGATACTTGAAATATGACAGTGTTGCGACATCATTTGGTTTTGTAGAGAACAAGTTTGATGAATGCATCTATTTGAAAATTTATTTTCCTATATGTTAATGACATTCTACTAGCCAGCAATGATCGTGGATTACTTTTTGAAACCAAACAATTCTTGTCAAGATACTTTGAGATGAAATATATTGAAGATGTTTTTTTTGTTCTGGGAATTAAGATTCTCCGTAATAGATTTCGTAATGTTCTTGGGTTATCTCAGAGGTCCTATGTTGGTCATATTATTTCTAGATTTAATATACAATCTTGCAAGCCTGGAGATATACCAGTGGTCAAGGGGAACAAATTGAGTAAGAAGCAATGTCTTAAAAATGATATTGAAAGGGAAGCCATGAAAAATATTCCTTATGCTAGTGCAGTAGCCAGTTTGATGTATGCTCAGGTGTCACGACCGGAATTCCCACTGTCGGGACCGTGATGGTGCCTAACGTTTCACTATCTAGGCAAGCCAACATTAGAGATTCAAAACACAATAATCATAAAACTTGCAGCGAATTACTACCATTTAACACATGATGAAATAATAATAATAAGGAAGCAGAAATCCATAACAACACCGTATCTATTATATATATATATATATATATATATATATATATATATATATATACACACCCATGATCTGGAGTCAGAACTCACGAACTACTATGATTTATCTACAAATATTTGGCTGAAGGAAAAATACAATTGTTTATGAGTCGAAGAAACAGTAAAATAAGCATGTAGGAGGGGACTCTAGGGACTGCAAACGTCGGAAGTTCTACCTTGGATCTCCTGTGTAGAAATCAGCTGCAAATCTCAGAATCAGCTCGGACCGATACCTGAATCTGCACAGAAAGTATAGAGTGCAGTATCAGTATAACTGACCCCATGTACTGATAAGTGTCGAGCCTAACCTCGGCGAAGTAGTGAAGAGGCTAGGAAAAGACACCCACAAACAACCTGTGCAGTATAATCATACATGTAACAATGACAGCAATAGCAGAAATAAGACAGGGAATATTGGGAGGGGACATGCTGCGGGGTTCACCATATATAAGAAATCAGAAACAGTGATACAACCGGATAAATCAAAATGCTCTAAATAGATAAGACAAGTAAGAACGGTAAAAGAAACTGCACGGCATCACCCTTCGTGATTTTACTCTCGACCTCACCATATGCTACAATAGAACAGTAAAAGAAACTGCACGGCATCACCCTTCTTGCTTTTACTCTCAACCTCACCATATGAAATAATAAAAATGGCACGACATCACCCTTCGTGCTTTACACTCTTCCTCACCATATGAAATAATGAAATGGCATGGAATCACCCTTCGTGTTTTACACTCTTCCTCACCATGTGAAATAATGCGATGGCACGGCATCACCCTTCGTGTTTTACACTCTTCCTCACCAATCAAAGATCAACAATAACGGATAGACAGAAATATCAAAGAAAAACCAGCATTTCATCAATACTTAATACCAAAAATCAACCTCAACCTTGAGCCAATATTCAACAATTACCAAATCTCAGTAAAAACCGGATAGAAGTTGCCCAACATCACAAATGACTATGCTAAGCATGAATAATATGATTAAGGACTACAACAATTGCAAGAATAGGGCTCACTCGCATGCTATGACTCTACAACAACACATAGGTGCTCGTTATATCACATATACATTGTACTCAACAACCATACACTTAACAAATAAGCAAATAACACCTAATTCCTCAAGCCAAAGTTAAACATGACACTTACCTCGATCTGCAGGCCACTCACTGCTCAAGTATCGCTTTTACTCTAGAATTCATCTCCAACCCACTCGTATCTAGTCATAATTAGCTTAATAACATCAATTTTCTCTAAAGGAATCAATCTCAATACATAATTATAGTTTTATCAAACTTTCCCCCAAAAAGTCAAAAATCGACCCCGGGCCCGCTTGGTCAAAACTCAAGGTTCGAACCAAAATTCGTTTACCCATTCACCCTCGTGCCCGAATATGTAATTAGTTCCGGAATCTTACCTCAATCGAGGTCTAAATCCCCAAATTTGCAAAATTACCAATCCTCCCAAAATCTCTAATGTCTACCCTTAAAAAACAAGATTTAGGACTAGGAATTCAATGAATGATAATGGAAATTGAAGAAAACGAGTTAAGAAGTGCAAACGTATGATTTGGTGTTGAAATACTTCTTCAAAAATCACCCTAGGTCGAGTTCTAGTGATGAAAAATGAAATTTGTGAAGAAGTCCCATTTTGTTTTGTTTTAAAAATCACTGGACAAGTCTTCATCGCGTTCGCGAGAGACCTGTCGCAATCGTGAAGCACAGAAGCCCAAAGGCTTACGCGTTCGCGAATAACTCCTCGCATTCGCGAAGACTATGCCCCCCATGGCCTTCGCGTTCGCGAACCATTGCTTGCGTTTGCATAGAAGGTATGACTAAACCCTCCCCCAGATCCCTAACACTCTGCATTCACGTTGAACTGGTCGCGTTCGCGAAGGAGAAAGCCCACAACGCCTCGCGTTCGCGACCCTGTCTCCGCTTTCGCGTAGAAGAAATCCACCCTCAGCCCAGCTTACACTTCGTGATCGCGAGAGAGGTTTCGCGACAGCAAAGCACAAAGCATCAGTGCACTAGAAACAGCAATACACCAGATTTTTCTAACTGAAAACCATCTCGTGGCCTATCTGAAACTCACCCGAGCACTCAGGGATCCAAACCAAACATACACACAAGTCTAAAAATATCATATGGACTTGCTCGTGCAATCAAATCGCCAAAATAACACCTAAAACTACGAATTTAGCACCAAAACCTATGGATTTCTCAAGAACACTTTAAAATTTTCTATTTTCTCAACAAAAGGTCCAAATCACATCAAATCAGTTCTGTTTCTCACCAAATTTTAAAGATAAGGTATAAATATCATAACGGACATGTACCGGGCTCCGGAACTGAAATACGGACCCGATACCAACAAGATCAAACATTAAGCAAATTCCTTAAAATCAATAATTTTCCAGTCTTTCATTTTTTGTCAAAAATTCATTTCTCGAGCTAGGGACCTCGGAATCTGATTCCGGGCATACGACCAGGTTCCATATTTTACTATAGACCCACCGGGACCGTCAAAATACGGGTCCGGATCCGTTTACTCAAAACGTTGATCGAAGTCAACTAAAAATCATTTTTAAGACCAAAAATTATTATTTCTTCAATTTTTCACATAAAAGATTTCCAAAAATATGCCCGGACTGTGCACGCAAATCGAGGAGAGTTAAAATGATATTTTTAAGGCTAACGAGCGCAGAATTAAGTTTTAAAATATAAGATGACTTTTTAGGTCATCACATCAGGTTTGCACTAGACTTGACATAGCTTTTACTGTAAACGTCGTTGGTAAATACTTGTCTGATCCTGGTCATGATCAGTGAGTTGCAGCCAAGAAAGTCATGAGATATTTTCAGAAGACCAAAGACTATATGTTAATGTACAAAAGGGTTGATAGTCTTGAAATAATTGGTTTTTCAGATGCTGACTTTGGGAGTGCATAGATGTTTATAAGTCCACATCTGACTATATTTTCACTCTTAGTTGGTGGTGTCATTTCTTGGAAGAGCGTTAAACAGACGTTGGTTACATCATCGACAATGTATGATGAGTTTGTGGCTTGTTATAGTGCATCCACTCAAGATGTTTGGCTCACAAATATTATTTAAGAACTCAAAGTTGTTGACTCAATTCAAAGACCCATTGTAATCTATTGTGATATCAGTGTAGTTGTATTTTTTCTAAGAATAATAAGTTGTGTAGTGGCACCAAACACATGTAAATCAAGTTTTTGACAGTCAGAGAGTTGGTAAAGCAAGGAGATATTATTATTCAGAATATTCATATAGATAAAATGTTAATTGATCCACTAACTAAAGGTCTCAAGCCCATTGATTTTAAATGTCATGTTACAAAAATATGGGTGTTATAGAGTCTTTTGATTCTTTAGTTTAGTGGGAGTTTTAATATTATGTAGTTGTGAACAGTTAATTATATAGAATAAAATACGCACTTAATTTTAATATATATTATTTTATGATGATTATCATTTCTGTTCACATTATTTGTAAGTCACATCATGGTATTTTGAGGTGAAAATAGGTTCGCCCAAGAGTTTTCAGATGTACAATTATATGCAACTTTATTTGCTATATATATTGGATGTGTTTCGGTAGTACGGTCTCTTGAGATGAAAGTTGGTTCGTCCAAGATGGCATCCACTTTTGGTATATAATGCAGTTCGGCAATACAGTATCTTGAGATGAAAACTGATTCGTCCAAGATAGTATCCACTTTTATCAAGTTTAGAAAACATTCATCTCATTGGCAAAATTGGATTGAGATCGAATTAAAAATATTTCTTGTGTTTATTATCAAGAAATTTTGTGATTTTCTATGGTTGTTCAATTCAATTTAGAATTCTTTACTTATAAATTGTGATGAAAACTTTGGATGTATTGGATAGAGAAAATATGAAATTTTTAGTATTGTGTTTGAAACTTACTTTATATTAATCTAGTTTAGATCAATCTATAAAATACTTTTGTTTTAAATCTGATCCATTTGCATGTATAAGTATTTTGAAACAAGGATGGAGTTGATATGAATGTATACCTATCTTTGTGTTGCATTTCACTTAATTATCCGAGGATGAAGCTGAAATCTAGCACTTACATTAATAAAAAGAAGTTATAATAAGTATTTTCTTCACAATGGTTTTTGCTTCTATTAATATTGAAGAGCTTATTTTTTTCCTTATACTTTCATAAAATTTGATTGCCTCCTTGTGGTTTTAATTGTGCAAATTTTTTTTTAATAGAAACGACGTGATTCCTTTATTGAAAATGTTGTTAATCTTTACCTATGCAAATTCACTTTTAATTGGAGGAAAATAGGGAAATTTGCGATTTGCCTATTGAAAATAGTGTTTTTAGTTGTGTTGTTGGTAGAAGAGGCGTGATTCCCTATTAAAAATGTTTGTTTGTTTTGTTCAAGAAGAGATGTAACTTTAATATCAAACTGAAAAGTAACCGAACCAGTCATATACACTACTGATGCACACAGTGCAATGGAGGGTGAACAGCTCTAGGAAATAAAGAATTTCGAAGAACAGTTAGGCTAGATCAGGGTATCAACCGAGATGTTAGCTAAGAGAAGAACAGTTTAGAGGAGAAGAAGAATGTTATTTTCATGAATTAGATCCAAATGTGTACAATGAGATCTATATATCCAGCTAGATTTGATGCCTTCTCTTTCTCGCCCATGTAACTAACTTTCTAACATCAATTAACTTCCTAACTTCTTCTATCTAATTTCGGGAATCTTCCAACTAACTGCCACATCAGCTCACCATAGCTAAGTATCTACGATTGATGCTAATTACATTCATTGCTACTAAACATTGCAAAAATACAAAAGCGCAGTCTTTTCCTCGAGATTGGAAGGAAGGAAATCGATGTTGCAGCTCAGAGACATATTCCCAAGTAACTTGAGAGACATCAATGTTTGTCCATTTGACTAGCATTTGTACCACAACCTTATTGCCTCTCTTCACCATCCTCCTAGCTAACATGTCTTCAAGTAATGGACAGTAAGGACTAGAGAGATGAAATACAGGAGGGTGACTGATGTTTGTAGGAACTTCATGGCATTTCTTCAATTGAGAGACATGGAAAGTAGGATGAATCAAAACATCATCAGGAAGGAGCAGCTTGTAGGCAACAAATCCAATCTTAACATCAATAGGATAAGGGCCATAGTACTTGGCGGCAAGGTTGTTAAATGGTCTAGTAGCGACAGACACCTGCCTATAGGGTTATAGCTTAAGATAAATCCACCCTCCCACTTCAAAGTTCCTTTCAGATCTGTGTTTGTCGGTTAGATCCCTCATTCTCTGTTGTGCTCTCAATAGATAGAACTTCAGAAGATGGATGATTGCCTCCCTAGCAGCCAAGGATCTACCAACCATTTTTGAAACAGTTTCACTAGCTAGATAGGGAAGATGAAGAAGTGGTTTCTGGCCATATAAAACCTCCAAGGACTGCATTTGATAGCAGTTTGGTAGGTAGTATTATACAACCATTCAGCTAATGGTAGATACTTAGGCTAGTCCTGAGGGCTGTCAAAACAAAAGCATCTCAGATAGGTCTCCAAAGTTATGTTCACAACTTCAGTTTGTCCATCAGTTTGAGGGTGATATTGTTGATCTCTGCAGCTGAACACCTTGCAGAGCAAACAATTCTTGCAAAAACTTACTGAGAAAGATTGGATCTCTATCACTGGTTATGGTAGTTTTCACGATCCCAAATCCACTAGTCGTGATGGCACCTAACCCAACCCGCTAGGTAAGCCAACTAGTAACTATTCAATCTCAATGATATTAAAAAGATAAATAAATGATAGTAATTTACTGAATTTTATACATTTCCCAAGGACTGGTAGTACAAATCATGAGCTTCTAGGAATAGAGTTTACAAAGCTGAAATGAAATAAATACATCATCTTTTTGAAAAGTACATAAATAGAGCTTTATAGATCTAAAGCTACCACGAACAAGGGGCAACTACAACCGGGACGCAGAGACATCTTCCATCCAGCTGTAACGACCCGGTCGGTCATTCTGAGAGTTAGATCCCCGATCCCCTAATAATTGTTTTCCCCATATTTATATTTGCTAGTGTGACTTGTCGGGATGATTGGTTTTGAGTTTCGGAGTGTTTTGGGACACTTAGTCCCTAAATGAGAGCTTAAATCTTAAAATTTGGACCGTAGTCAGAACTGTGTGAAGAGGATTTCGGAATGGAATTCCATCAATTCTGTTAGCTCCGTTGAGCGATTTTGGATTTAGGAGTGCGTCCAGAATGTGTTTTGGAGATCTGTTGTAGATTTAGGCTTGAATTGGCAAAAGTTGGATTTTTAGCAATTTCGGCTGGTAGTGAAAATTTTGATATCGAGCCCGGAATGGAATTCCGGAAGTGGTTGTAGGTTTGTAGTGTCATTGTGACCTGTGTGTGAAATTTGAAGTCATTCGGACTATGTTTGATGTGTTTCGGCGTTGTTTGTAGAATTTGGAAAATTCTAAGTTCCTTAGGCTTAAATCCATGCTTAATTCATGTTTTTGATGTTGTTCAATGTGGTTTGAAGGCTCAACTAAGTTTGTATGGTATTATAGGATTGGTTGGTATGTTGGGTTGAGGTCTCGGGGGCCTCAGATGTGTTTCGGACGCTTAACAAATCGAAAGTTGGACTTAGAAAAATTCTGAGTTTTGTTGGTTCTGGTGTTTCCCACCTGCGGAGGGGAGGCCGCAGGTGCGGACTCGCATGTGCAAAAGGTCAGGCGCAGGTGTGGAGTTGGTCCTTGTCAGCTGGGATCGCAGGTGCGATGGCTAGCCTGCAGAAGCGTAAGCGCAAGTGTGGCCTAGTGCTCGCAGATGCGATCCCATCCCAGTTAAGTGGATTTTGCACCTGCGATGGTTCGTCCGCAGGTGCAGTCCTAGGTCCGCAGATGCGGAAACCACTGGGCTGAAGAGGGCAAAATCGAGGACAAATGCTCATTTCACCCAAATTTAATTTTGAGCTCAGGAGAAGGCGATTTTTTGTGGGTTTTGAAGAGGAAGACATTGGGTAACGATTCCTAACGCTATTTCGATCATATTTCATCTATCTATTGTAGTTTTCTTCATTTAATCAAGGAATTTGAGTGAGAAAGTGGGAATTTGTGGGAAAAAATTCCCCAGTCGAATTTCTGAGTTTTGAACGGGTATTAGACATCGGATTTAGATGATTTCTGTACGATTGATCTTGTGAGTGAATGAGTGTTCTAAATTGTTAAATTTTACCTGATTCCGAGTCGTGGGCCCGGGGAGAATTTTTGGGTATTTTTTTTCCTATTTTCATTCCTTAGATTCGAATTCATTAGCTAAAGTAGTTACTTGTAATTATATTTATGCAGTTGATTTGATTAGATTTGGGCCATTCAGAGTTAGATACTCGTGGAAAGAGCGTGGTTTTGGATTGAGTTGAGCGGTTCGAGGTAAGTGGCTTGCCTAACCTTGTGGGGGGGAACTTCGCCTTAGGATGTACTGTTTGATGTATGAGCGTCGTATACGTGAGGTGACGAGTACGAGCACGGGATATTGTTGTGAAAATCCCATTTTTCTTCTAAATCATAAATTGCTTTCCCTTGGTTGAACTGCACTATTATGTTTAATTACCATGTTTAGATTAGGAAAGCATGCCTACATGTTTTGACTGTCTACTTGAAATTCTATGCAGCATGATTAGGTAGATTGCTATTTTCTTTGGTTGAATTTAGTCTAAAATGTACATTTCAATATTGTAAATGTCATGTCATTGTTGAGTTGCATATTTACTTTGGGACTACGGACGTATTCTGGGAGATCCCCATGTCTTGCATATTTACTTTGGGACTAGGGACGTATTCCGGGAGATCCCCCACCACTGCATATTTATTTTGGGACTACGGGCGCATTCCGGGAGATCCCCATGTACTGCATATTTATTTTGGGACTACGGACGTATTGCGGGAGATCCCCCTGTACTGCATAATTAATTCGGGACTACGGGACGGTATCCTGGGAGATTTCCCAATTATGTTTCTCTTATTCTGAGACGAGAGCTTCTTGACTTTTTTTACTGAAGGCTTCCTTAATTATTTTACTGTAGAATATATTTATATCTCTTGTTGTTTTTAGTTCTTTATATTTACACCGGTAGGGACCTGACCTGACCTCGTCACTACTCGACCGAGGTTAGGCTTGGCATTTACTGGGTACTATTGTGGTGTACTCATGCCCTTTCATGCATGTGTTTTTCATGTGCAGATCTAGGTACGAGCTATCAGCCTCGGGTTTAGTGCGCGCTTGCTAATTCAGGAGACTTCAAGGTACTTCTGCTCGCGTCTGTAGACCTCAGAGTCCCCTTCTATTCCCCCGTTAGAAATTTTTCTTTTGTTTCTTCAGACATGTTGTATAGAGCTATATAGACTTGTAGAAGCTTGTGATTAGAAACATTCCGGGTTTTGGGAGAGACGTTATTGTATATACCGAGTGGCACTATCCTTGCTTATTAATTTATATTGTTTTGTCTTTTATCTTTATGTTTCCTTTCTTTTTCCGCAATAATAGGCTTACCTAGTCGTAGAGACTAGGTGCCATCACGACACCTTACGGAGGGGTAAAATGGGTCGTGACATGTTTGTATCAGAGCACTAGGTTCATAAGAGTCGCGAGTCATAAGCCGGTTTATTAGAGTCTCGCGGATCGATGCGGAGACATCCGTACTTATCTTCGGGTAGCTATGTAACTGTTAAGAGAAATCATACTTCTTTGATTTCCTCATCATGCGAGTTATTCACATAAAAATTCTAAAATTTCTATTCTATTCTTTCTCACAGATGGTGAGGACCCGTACCGGTAGGATCGACGATCAGGCACCCGAGCCCCCTACCAGAGGTCGGGGTCGGGGTAGAGGACGACCACATGGTACAGCCCGAGCACCTGCGAGAGCTGCGACAAAGGAGCCCCCAGCAACTTCAGCTGGAGGGCCCACGCCGGAGATTCCTATTACTCCTCCAGCCCTTCAGGAGACTTTGGCTCAGTTCATGAGCATGTTCAGCACTTTAGCTCAGGCTGGACTGCTTCCGATAGCTCCCGCCACATCTCAGGCCGGGGGAGGAGCATAGACTCCCGCAGCCCGCACTCCTGAGCAGAGATCCAGGTTGATCAGGCCCCAGAGTTTATTCCTATGCCCCCAGTGGCTCTGGTTCAGCATGAGACTAGGGTAGCTGCTTTTGAGGCAGAGCAGCTCAGACTTTAGAGTTACAAGAAGTACCAACCACCTACTTTCAGCAGACTAGCTTCAGATGATGCTCTGGGTTTTCTTGAGGAGTTTCATCGTATTCTCCGCACTATGAGTATCGTGGAGACGAGTGGGGTTTCCTTCACTGCTTTCTAGCCGATAGGAGCGGCGTACCAGTGGTGGCATGCCTATGAGCTGAGTAGTTCGGACGAGGAAGCCTCACTCACTTGGACTCAGTTTTTAGAGGTGTTCTTGCGTGAGTATGTCCCTCAGAGCCTCAGGGATGCTTGGCGCGCAGATTTTCAGTGAGTTAGCTCGGCATGCACCGGCTTTGGTTGCTACAGTCAGAGAAAGGGTTCGTCTCTTCATTGAGGAACTCCATCCTAGTATTTGGACCAGTATGTCCAGGGAGTTAGAGATGGCTATCACTTATCAGCAGGCAATGAGTATTGCCTGGAGAGTGGAGGGCATGTTTTCCCGGTACAGAGAGGAGAAAGAGGCCAAGAGGTCTCGGGAGACTGGTTATTATTCAGGGGCTTGTGCACCAGCATTACGCCATAGTAGGGGTTTTGTGAGTTACCATGTTCATTCAGCTCTTCCAGCATCCAGCAGTGTTCCAGCTCCTCCTAGACCTCAGGAGCCTTATTATGCACCGCCAGTATCCAGTATGCCTCCTACTCGAGGTGCTATTACCAGCCAGTCCAACAGGCCAGGTCCGAGTCAGTCTCAGCCGTCGCGTCCTTCGAGGGGTTGTTTTGAGTGTAGTGACACTCGTCACATGGTTAGGGATTACCCCAAATCTAGGAGGGGTGCATCTCCACAAACTTATCAACTTCCACGTGCTCCATCGGGTCCTTCGGCCATTCTTCCATCCCTAACTACCGCTCCACCTACTCAGGCAGCTCGAGGTGGAGTTCGGGGAGGTTGAGGTCGCCCTAGAGGGAGAGGCCAGGCCAGGTACTATGCCCTTCTAGCCAGTTGAGAGGCTGTCGCTTCAGATTCAGTCATCACAGTTATTGTCCATGTCTGTCATAGGGATGCATCAGTATTATTTGACCCAGGCTCTACGTATTCATATGTGTCTTCTTATTTTACTCCATACTTGGGGGTATCTCGGGATTCTTTGAGTTCCCATGTTTATGTATCTACTCATGTGGGAGATTCTCTTGTTGTGGATCGCGTATATCGGTCGTGTTTGATTGCTCTTAGTGGTTTTGAGACCAGAGTCGATTTATTATTGCTCAGTATGGTAGATATTGATGTTATTTTGGGCAAGGACTGGTTGTCACCCCATTATGCTATTCTTGAAATTCACGCTAAGACCATGACGCTGGCTATGATAGATTTACCGCGGTTAGAGTGGAGAGGTACCTTAGAGTATACTCCCCGTAGGGTCATTTCATTTCTCAAGGCTCAGCGAATGGTTGAGAAGGGGTGTGATCCATATTTGGCCTATGTGAGAGATGTCAGTATTGATACCCTTACAGTTGAGTCAGTTCTAGTAGTGAGGGACTTCCCTGATGTGTTTCCAGCTGATATTCCGGGCATGCCGCCCGATAGAGATATTAATTTTGGCATTGACTTGTTATCGGGCACCCAGCCCATATCTACTCCTCCTTACCGTATGGCTCTTCTTGAGTTGAAGGAGTTGAAGGAGAAGTTGCAAGAGTTGCTTGATAAGGGCTTAATCAGGCCTAGTGTATCACTTTGGGGTGCTTCGGTCATGTTTGTCAAGAATAAGGATGGTTCTATACGTATGTGTATTGACTATCGCCAGTTGAACAAGGTTACAGTGAAGAAAAGGTATCATTTGCCTCGCATCGATGATTTATTTGATTAGTTACAGAGTGCCAGGGTATTTTACAAGATTGACTTGCTTTCTGGCTATCATCAGTTGAAGATTCGGGAGCCGTATATCCCTAAAACTGCTTTCAGGACAAGATATGGTCATTATGAGTTTCTTGTCATGTCATTTGGGTTGACCAATGCCCCAGCAGCCTTTATGAATTTGATGCATAGTATGTTCCAGCCTTATCTTGATTCTTTCGTCATTGTGTTAATTGACGACATTCTGGTATATTCCCGATCTCGGGAGATCATGAGCAGCACCAGAGGACCGTGCTTCAGACTTTGAGGGAGAAGAGATTATATGCAAAATTTTCTAAGTGTGAATTCTGGCTTGATTCAGTGGCATTTTTGGGACACGTAGTGTCTTGTGATAGGATCAAGGTAGATCCAAAGACGGTGGAGGTAGTGTAGAGTTGGCCTAGACCATCATCAGCTACGGAGATTCGCAGTTTCCTTTGTTTGGCGGGATACTACCGTCGCTTTGTAGAGGGGTTTTCATCTATTGCAGCACCTATGACCAGGCTGACCCAGAAGGGTGCTCCGTTCAGGTGGACCGAGGAGTGTGAGGAGAGCTTTCAGAAGCTCAAGACAGCTTTGACTACAGCCCCAGTATTAGTGTTTCCTATAGGTTTGGGGTCTTACACTGTCTATTGTCATGCCTCGATGATTGGCCTTGGAGCGGTATTGATGCAGGACGGTAGGGTGATTGCCTACGCGTCCAGACAGTTGAAGGTGCATGAGAAGAATTATCATGTCCATGATCTTGAGTTAGCAGCCATTGTTCGCACCTTGAAGATCTGGCGTCATTATTTGAATGGTGTTCCTTGTGAGATCTACATTGATCACCAGATTTTGCAGCACTTCTTCAAGAAAAAGGACCTTAATTTGCGTCAGCGGAGGTGGTTGGAGCTACTTAAGGACTATGATATCACTATATTGTACCACCGGGGGAAGGCCAATGTAGTGGCCGACGCCTTGAGCCGTCAGGGAAAGAGTTTGGGGAGTTTGGCATATCTTCCGACAGTTGAGAGGCCCTTAGCAATGGATGTTCAAGCCTCTTAGCCAGTCAATTCGTGATATTGTATATTTTAGAGCCAAGCCGAGTATTGGCTTGTGTGGTCACTCGGTCTTCTCTTTATAAGCGTATCAGGGAGCGTCAGTATGATGATCCCCACCTTCTAGTTCTTCAGGACAGGGTTCGACGAGGTGATGCCAGAGATGTGACTATTGGTGATGATGGCATGATGAGAATGCAGGTCCGGATATGTGTGCCCAATGTAAATGGGCTTCGGGAGTTGATTCTTGAATAGGCCCACAGCTCACGGTACTCCATTCATTCGGGTCCCACGAAGATGTACCAGGATTTGAGACAGCACTATTGGTGGAGGAGGATGAAGAAGGATATAGTTGGGTTCGTGGCCAAGTGTCTCAACTGTCAGCAGGTTAAATATGAGCATCAAAGACCAGGCGGATTGCTTCAGAGGCTAGACATCCCATAGTGGAAGTGGGAGTGGATCACTATGGACTTTGTAGTTGGACTTCCACGGACTTTGAGAAAGTTTGATGCTATTTGGGTTATCGTGGATCGGCTGACCAAGTCAACTCACTTTATCCCGGTGTTGACTACTTATTCTTCAGATAGAATGGATGAGATTTATATCAGAGAGATTGTCCGCCTCCATGGTATCCCCGTATCCATCATTTCAGACAGAGGTACACAGTTCACATCACGATTCTGGATAGCCGTACAACAGGAGTTGGGTACTAGGGTGGAGTTGGGTACTAGGGTGGAGCTGAGCACAGCCTTTCACCCTCAGACGGATGGGCAGTCCGAGCGCATAATTCAGATTCTTGAGGAGATGCTCCGTGCTTGTGTGATGGAGTTTGGAGGGTCATGGGACCAATTCTTTCCACTTGTGGAGTTTTCCTACAACAACAGTTACCAATCCAGCATTCAGATGGCCCTGTATTAGGCTTTGTATGGTAGGCGGTGTCGGTCCCTAGTGGGTTGGTTTGAGCCGGGCGAGGCCCGATTGTTGGGTACATATTTGGTCCAGGATGCCCTGGATAAGGTGAAGGTGTTTCTATGCTCCGGAAGTATATCGGTGATCCGACTCATGTATTGGATTTCAGCTCAGTCTAGTTGGACAAGAATCTATCTTATGTTGAGGAGCCAGTAGCTATTTTGGACAGGCAGGTTAGAAAGCTCAGGTCAAAGAACATTGATTCAGTAAAGGTCTAGTGGAGGGGTAAGCCGGTCGAGGAGGCAACTTGGGAGACCGAGCAGGATATGTGCAGCCATTACACTCATCTTTTCACAGATTCCGGTATGTCTTTATACTCGTTCAAGGATGAAAGATTGTTTTAAGAGGGGGAGAATGTAACGACCCGGTCGGTCATTTTGAGAATTAGATCCCTGATCCCCTAATAACTTCTTTCCCCATATTTATATTTGCTATTGTGACTTGCCGGGATGATTGGTTTTGAGTTTCGGAGTGTTTTGGGACACTTCGTCCCTAAATGAGAGCTTAGGTCTTAAAATTTGGACCATAGTCGAAACTGTGTGAAGACGGTTTCGGAATGGAATTCCATCGATTCTGTTAGCTCCGTTGAGTAATTTTGGGTTTAGGAGAGCGTCCGAAATTTGTATTGGAAGTCCGTAGTAGATTTAGGCTTGAATTGGCGAAAGTTGGATTTTTGGCAATTTTGGCCGATAGTGGAAATTTTGATATCAATCCCGGAATGGAATTCCGGAAGTGGCTGCAGGTTCGTAGCGTCATTTTTGACCTGTGTGTGAAATTTGAAGTCATTCGGACTAGGTTTGATGTGTTTCGGCGTCGTTTGTAGAATTTGAAAAATTCTAAGTTCCTTAGGCTTGAATCCGTGCTTAATTCATGTTTTTGATGTTGTTCAATGTGGTTTGAAGGCTCGACTAAGTTTCTATGGTGTTATAGGACTGGTTGGTATGTTGGGTTGAGGTTCTAGGGGCTTCGGCTGTGTTTCGGACGCTTAACGGATCGAAAGTTGGACTTAGGAAAATTCTGAGTTTTGCTGGTTCTGGTGTTTCGCACCTGCGGATGGGAGGCCGCAGGTGTGGACTTGCATGTGCGGAAGGTCAGGAACTGGTGCGGAGTTGGGCCTTGTCAGTTGGGCTCGCAAGTGCGATGGTTAGTCAGCAGAAGTGGAAGTGCAGGTGCGGCCCAGTGCTCGCAGATGCGGTCCCAGCCCAGTTAAGTTGATTTCTCACCTGCGATGGTTCGTTCGCAGGTGCGGGACCGGAGGTGTGGTCCTAAGTCCGCAGATGCGGAAACCTCTGGGATGAATAGGGCATAATTGAGGGCAAATGCTCATTTCACCCAAATTCAATTTTGAGCTCGGGAGAAGGCGATTATTCGAAGGTTTTGAAGAGGAAGACATTGGGTAATGATTCCTAACCGTATTTCAATCATATTTCATCGATCTATTGTAGTTTTCTTCATTTAATCAAGGAATTTGAGTGAGAAAGTGGGAATTTTGGGGGGAAATTTCCCAATCGAATTTCTGAGTTTTGAATGGGTTTTAGACATCGGATTTAGATGATTTTTGTACGAGTGATCTCGTGAGTGAATGGGTGTTCTAAATTGGTAAATTTTACTCAATTCTGAGTCGTGGGATCAGGGAGACTTTTTGGGCATTTTTTTTCCTATTTTCATTCCTTAGCTTCGAATTCATTAGCTAAAATAGTTGCTTGTAATTATATTTACATTATTCAATTGATTTGATTAGATTTGGGCCATTCGGAGTTGGATACTCGTGGCAAGAGCGTGGTTTTACATTGATTTAAGCGGTTCGAGGTAAGTGATTTGCCTAACCTTGTGTGGGAGAACTTCCCCTTAGGATGTTTGGTACTGTTTGATGTATGAGCTGTGTACATGAGGTGACGAGTACGTACACGGGCTATTGTTGTAAAAATCCCGTTTTTCTTCTAAATCATAAATTGTTTTCCCTTGGTTGAACTGTATTCTTTTTTTTTGCAATAATAGGCTTACCTAGTCGTAACGACTAGGTGCCGTCACGACACCTTACGGAGGGGTAAAATGGGTCGTGACACCAGCTCTCGTCGAACACAGCAACGTTACAGCCAACATCTGCACGCAAGGTGCAGAACTCTAGTATGAGTACAACTAATCCCATGTACTAAGTAAGTAACAGACCTAACCTTAGGTTGAAAGCAATGACGAGCTAATACAAGGTCGGGTTCAATACCAAAATCCCACAAACAGTTCATAACAGCATAAATGCAAGTATAAAAGGTGTATCTTAGAAGAAAAAATGCTCAGCTCGTTCACAGTTCCAGAAAATGGTCATGCTTTTCAAGTATTTGAGTGAAAACCCAAATCTTTTATCAGAAATACCAATACGAGTGAGTTTGAAAACTGTAATTTTTTCAAATATATTTTCCACAATAAATAAGATGTTTCATTTTCTTTCCAGATAACAAGTGTAAAATACCTCTCTATGCCCACATATCAATGTGTGTAAAAAGTCATGAATGGTGTGATACCGTATAGCATGAGGAAAAATGCATCTCTATGCATGTATGTCATGTGTGCATGCAAATGCCATGTATCTCAGAGGTGAATCATGTACTCACACTCCCAGAGTACTCAATCTCATTGTCTCATACTTTTCACTCATCATGTTCAACCACTCGGCATTGTATATGGCACATACGGCCCAGGGAAGATCCATCCCGGAATATATACATCACTAACCATCAGTCACTCAGTACCGAGGAAGGCTAATCCGGCCTCATGGAGAAGATCCATCTCCAGGTATATAAATGCTTCGGACAAGATCCATATCCAGGGAATATCCATCCCTCAATATAATCAATCACGCTCCCTGGGGTGTACACACTCCGGAGGGGCTCCTACAGCCCAAGCGCTATCACGGACAACTCACGTGGTATAATATCAATATCAGGATCCACACGAAGAACTCACGTGTTACACGGACAACTCACGTGTTATCGTATCAATATCCTCACAAACAGGCCCCAAGCCTCACTCAGTCATCAATCTCTCCAGTCTCACTCACGGGCTCACAATGTCATGTAACTAGCCCGAGAACAATGATATGATGTATCAATAAATAACAACTAAGACTGATATATGATATGAATGCATGAATATGACTGAGTATGAAATATCAATAAAATCAGTGAAATGAAAGCAAGAAACGACCACTATAGGTCCCAATAGTATCGGCATAAAGCCTAAACATGATATCTAGCATGATTGACAGCTCATTTACTTTATCGCATGGTGAAAACATGGATATTAACAAAATAAGACTACTATACATTGCCATAGAAACAACAGATTCCCAATTCACTTGGTGCACGCCCACACACCTATTACCTAGCATGTGTGTCACCTCAATACCAATCACATAACACGTATTTCGGAGATTCATACCCTCAGCACTAAGTTTAGAAGAGGTACTTACCTCGAAGAAGCCAAATCTAATACCCAGCAAGGCAAATGATGCTCCAAAAATATCATCTCACACGTATGACTTTCGAACAGCTCGAAACTAGCGAAAAGCAATTCAAATACATCAAATAATGTCAAAGAAGGTCGAATCTTTAATCAAAATCCCAAAAATCGACCAAAAAGTCAAACCTGGGCCCGCGCCTCGGAACCCAACAAAACTCATAAAATCTGATAACCCATTCAACTACAAGTCAAACCATACTAGTTTCACTCAAATCCGACTCCGAATCGATGTTCAAAACGCAAAAATTCAGTTTATGAAATTTTAGACAAAACCTGAATTTCACATTGAAATCATCAATCAAATGTCAAAAACGAAGATGGATTCATGAAATATAATCAAAATCGAGTATAGAACACTTACCCCAATCCATATGGTAAAAATTGTCCAAATCTGAGCTCCCCAACTCAAAATATGACCAAATGAACAAACCTTCGATATTAAGTATTTTATCCCTGCTGTTTTGCCTCGCTTTACATGCCAAACAATCCTTGAAACTTACTTTTGATGCCTCCAATGGATTCCTTGTGAAATTTCAATCAAGTTAGGCTTTTGAATCACTCAATTTGATCTTATAATGAAAGAGATGTGGTGATTTCAATATTTGAAAATAGTGCAGATTTTTAAGTACAAAGTCAATGGCTTACGTAATCAATCTGAGAAATCTGGCAACCCAATTCTTAGTAAAATGATCATAAAATCCTCATATGATGTCCAAATTCGATGATTCTTTTTGCTACGGATCCGTAATTACGATACAGATCTAATGCTTCAATAAAAATACAAATCGGAGCTCATTTTTTCAATATGGTACCATTTAATCTTGAAGAAACAACGTCGAAACATAATAAAAACGAACTCAACACAACTCAAACCAATCCGAAAATCGCCTGAGCCACTCGGGACCCTGTACGAACATACCAACAAGTCTCATAATATATCATAGACTTACTCGAGGCCTCAAATCACGCATAACAACATCGAAATGACGAAATGCACTTCAAATCAAACTTACTGAACTTTCGAACTTTCGACTTCCAAAAAACTCGCGCCGAAACATATCAAATCAACTCGGAATGAACTCAAAATTTACACATAAGTACTAATACCTCATACGGAGCTACTCATGCCCGTAAACTATCGAACAAAGTGTAAATGCTTAAAACGAATGGTCGGATTGTTACAGTAGTTAGCCACCCATGTAGTTTAAAAACATTGTCCAAGAAGGACTAAGCCACTATCTGGGTTGTATATGGATGTTGTAGGCTCATAAAATGACCATACTTGCTAAGTCTATCATCAACCACCA
Organism: Nicotiana paniculata; assembly: GCA_005239505.1. Taxonomy (NCBI): domain Eukaryota; kingdom Viridiplantae; phylum Streptophyta; class Magnoliopsida; order Solanales; family Solanaceae; genus Nicotiana; species Nicotiana paniculata. Next base: position 60,989 of record ML349476.1, on the reverse strand, counting down.
AAATGACATCATGTACCATGGGACCTAGACAATCCTTCACATAAGTCTAAATAGATGTCAGTCCATACGCCATCAGGAACAAGTAGTGGTTGCAGCATGCCAGGAGAGGCAGCAACATCATACTTATGTCTTTGGCACACATCACATTTGTGATGAAGTCTCTGTAGCCATTGACTTCCAATAAAATAGGGATTGCAGCCTTTTTAAAGTAGAACCCATTCCAGAATGTCCAGGTTATGTGGTTGAATGCCACAAGCTAATAATAAGTGTTTTGAGTTGTTAATCAGCACCAACCACCAGCCTACCCTTGTATCTCAGCTGGTCATTACACTAAGTAAATGACTTAAAAGGCTGAGTTTGCAATTTGGCAATCACCTCTAGTAAATAAGTATCAGAAGTCTAAGTAGCTTTGATTTGGTCATACAAGGAGTCATTTGGAGATAATAAAGAAATAGATAATAATTTAGAGTCAGGTTTCCGGGACAATGCATTAGCAACCTTGTTCTCAGCTCCCTTTTGTAGATATGTAATTTTTTATCCTCCCCGAAATTTTACACATATTAGCACTTTAATATTTAGTTTAGGTCTAATATCTCTGTTTTTAGCTAGTTTTGACTCTTTTATTTTGTTTTATCACAAAATGAAAATTATAAAAATATTTTCTTTTACTTAGCTAATTGATATTTTATCTAGTTATTTTTAGTTTATCTACCTTTCATAAAAGTCGAAAAATACAAAAGAAAAAATAGTTCCACTTTGTTTCCGAAAATATTAGTATTTTGATAGGAATATTTTTTAATTTTTTGCGATGATTTTAACCTAATCCTAATTTTATTTTTAGTATGATATTTGAAAAATATCAAAAATAGTTTCATATTTTACAAATAATTTAGTTCAAAAACGTGGGTTCGAGACTTTTTCAAACCTTTTTACCTTCCTATTCTCATTTTATACATTAATTCTCTTTCTATTTTGAATTAGTGTACTAAAGAACTTTTTTTTTTTTTTATATTTTGGTGAAGCCAATTATAGTTTAGTATTACTTAATTAATTTTATTCTCTTCAAATTCTTCCCTTAAAATTAAAAAGTATCAAATACTTATTGCTCCATAAATAGAAAAATCAATTATTTTGCCACCACCTTCTTCTTTTTTTTAAGAAAAAGGATGTGACATTATTTATTACTTTTATATTTTATTGAATTCAAATGTAGTTAGTATCCATGCATAATAGTCAAGTTAATTAATTTTATTCTTTTCAAATTCCTCCCTTAAAATTAAAAGCTTCAAATAACAAATTATCGCTCCACAAATAGAAAAATACAGATCATTCTGCCACAACTTTCCTTAACAATCACTTTGACATGGTAGCGGATATCCGTAAACTCCAACTCGGCAATTGAAACTAAGAGTTTGAGACTCTTTTTTAGTTCTTTGACTATTGATATGCCCTTAATCTTGATTTCTTTCGTTAATTTTTGAAGTTTGAACACCCTTTTGATCACTGACCCCTTTTTTATTTGAGAAAAAAATCAAAAATTTAAAACTTGAAACAGGTTTAAATCAAACACTATTACTTTCCGTAGCACCCATTTTGCGAAAAAATCTCCCCCTTTCGGTGCTTTCTCCTTTTTAGAATTTCTTTTTGTTTATACTTGGATGATTAGTCATCATACTTGTTAAGATTTCAAAAAATTGCACATCAAATTTTATTGCTAGTAATTAGTATACAATTGTGCCCTCGCTGTGCTAAAATCCTGGGTCCGCCTCTGGTTGACGTTTGAGTTTTCTTGTCCGAGTTCGCGATTCATGTTCGATTATTGTGGTTGTTTTTTGTTCGAATTTTGGAGTCGTACTTGCTGATTTTGTATAGATGAAGGATTTGCTTAACAGGTCTACTCTGCTCTCTTTCTCTATTATTTGCGATGTCATTTTTTGTACGACAATAAATTACTCTGTCATTTTGGCTATTTGCTTATATGTTGCCTTTGGTTTGGTATTCCATTGGAAATTATGAAAATGGTTTGTTTTATTAGGTATTAAATTACTTTTATCACAAAGTGTTTATTTTGGAATTATTTTCCTTGTTCTATTGTAATTGGGGTTCATACTGTTAATTGGTGTTTAGACATAAAATTGTTTTAGTCATATATTTGAAGGGGATTAATAGATTAATGGATCCTTTTTGTGTCAAGTTGGTACTGTTTGACGATATCTTTGAGCTTTAGCAGATTTAGTGTCGATTTTGGCTCATAACTTATTTAATTGAATCTTGTTAGATCACTTGTAAAAATGGTTTGTTGGAGTCATTGGTGTCTCCTTTAGCAGTCATCCTCAAAATAATGAACCATCATAGCTTATTTTAGGTGCGACTTAATCTATCATTGTGATTGTATATACGTTTGCGTGATATAATTACAATTTTTCCAAAATAAAATCAAAATACACGTCCGCGTGATATGATTTTTGACGCATCAAAGCAAGCGGGTATATGCATACGTAGTCCGTCTTAAGATAATTCTTTAAATACAATTGAATAATTATAAGCGGTAAAATTTAAATGCACATAGGTATTAAAACCAGTAATTAAACAATTTAGGTCAAGCATAAATCATTAAGTGACCGTGCTAGAACCACAGAATTCTGGAGTGCCTAACACCTTCTCCCGGGTTAACAGAATTCCTTACCCGGTCTTCTGATTCGCAAACTTTTTAAACAGAGTCAAAATTTCCTCGATTTGGGATATTAAAAATAAATGGTGTCTCGGAACACCGTAAAAGAAAATTCGGGTGGCGACTCTGAAAATTAAATAAATAATCCCAAATTCGACGATGTCACTTAAATTGAAAAAACTCCCTTATCCCGCCCTTATCGGGAAAAAGGAGGTATGACACCTTTTTATACTCAATAGAGAAATCAAAGGCCATAAGCTTGAAAATGCCAGATATTTGAAAGTCAGTGTGGATTTGTTGTTCTAGCAAATGCTTCAATGCTTTTTGATCTGTCCTGAAAATGAGTGGTCTCCCCAAAAGATAGTGTGACCATTCAGTAACAGCAAATATGAGAGCTAATAGCTCCCTGTCATAGACAGACATGGCCTGATGTCTGGGTGCTAGAGATCTACTGATATAAGTTATTGGATGCCCTTGCTGCAGCAACACATCACATATGCCCTTACCACTTGCATCAGTCTCAACCAAGAAAGGTTTTGAAAAATCTGGCATTGCCAGTACAGGAACAGAAATCAAGGTTTGCTTCAACTTTTGGAATGTTGTAGTAGCTTCAAAGGTCCAAACATAACCATCCTTCTTAAGTAAATCATTAGTGGAGTGCATATAGCGCCATAACCTTGTATGAACCTCCTATAATAGCCAGCAAGGCCTAAGAACCCTCTTAGTTGCTTAATATTATCAGGAATGGGCCACTATTCAACTGTTGTAATCTTCTTAGGATCGGTAGCAACTCCTTTTTGACTACCAAAGTGTCCTAAATACTCCACTTTAGAGACACCAAATACACACTTAGACATCTTGGCATATAGCTGATATTTCATCATTAGTTCAAAAATAGCTTCCACATGCTTAACATGATCAGCCATGCATTTGTTATATATTAGTATACAAAAAAGACTAACATTGTTTTCCTTAGTAAGGGTCTAAAGACTAAATTCATAAGGCTTTTGAAGGAAGATGGGGCATTGGTTAGCCCAAAGGGAAACCAAAAACTCATAGTGGCCTTCATGAGTTTTAAAGGTTGCCTTGTAAGTGTCACCCTCAGCCATCCTATGATAGCATGCCTTGAGATCAATTTTAGAGGATACCGATGCACCACCTAATTCATCTAGCAGGTACTCTATAATGGTCAGTTGATTCAACTCTCTATAGTCAATACACATCTCCAGCTCCCATGTTTTTTTCCTACCAACACAATTGGTGAAGCATAGAGGCTAGTACTATGTTGTATAACCCCTGGTCTAACATCTCTTTTACCAACCTTTCTATGATGTCCTTTGGCTTTTTGTTGATTGAATTTTCTCCTTCAACTAATGAAATTCTATGATCAAAATCACCTCTGTGAGGTGGTAAGATACTAGGCACAACAAATATGCTAGCATATTGGTCAATTAAGCTAACTATTTCAGGAGAAATGGAATCACCTTGTGTAGCTTAAATATTATGGCAGTAAATCCCTTCATCTTCATTAATGGCTACAATTAACATAAAAAACTAAGTATTGTCCCCCTCAATATTATTAACAGTTTTGCCTTGGTTGCCTTCAACTGATTAGTTGCTCCCCTTAGAACATGCTTTTTACCCTGATACATGAACTCAATAGTTCTATTTCTGAAGTCAAACAGTATCCTACCAAAGTATTCAACCACTGAACACCCAAGACAATATCCACATTACCCAAAGTCAACAATAAGAAGTCATAACTGAATATAGTATCTTGTAGAAGCCATTGGAGATTCTTGCAAATTGAAGTTGCATGCACTCTTCTTCTATCAACTACACTGATAGATTGAGCCATGATATTGTTGGTGTTGCATCCTAGCTTCTTGGCCATATCTTGTTCAATAAAATCGTGGGTGCTTAATGTATCAATAATGACATGTAGAGGCCTTTCTCATGGTAACCAGTTACTCTGATAGTCTGATAACATGTTACACCAGTGAATGCCTGCAATGATATTGTCATGAATTCATCTTATTCTTCCACAGCTTCCTGCAATGAATCCTATATGGTTTCATCTACACCTATATCACCATCCACAACCTCCACTATATAAATCTGTCAATTGGAATTGCATTTATACCCTTCAACATACATCTCATCACAAAAGAAACAAATTCAGCTTGAAACTCATACCAGCTTGAAACCTATCAAATTCAGCTTGAAACTCTTTCATACTACCAGTCTGCACCATATTTTTGAGAGACTCTAGATGATCTTCAAATTCTTTCCAAACCTTTCATTCAAAGCTATTACATACTCAGTCCAAATTGGGTCAATTACTGAGTTTCTAGCCCTGATGTAGGCTCTATGACAAGTAATTGCCTCACCTTCTAAATGAATTAAAGTTACCTTGACTCTTTGATCAAAAGGAACTTCGTCCATAGAAAAGAAATGATCTACCTTATACAGCCATGTTTTCAAATCATGTCCAGGAAATTTAGGAAATTCCAACCCAGAGTACCTAGTGAAGAAATTAGCAGTAGTTTGTTGATTAACATGGTTGTCTCTGGCTCTCCTTTCAAGTTCGACATCAGCAGAGCAGTCTCTATTATCTTTTGAAGATCCAGCCCTAAAGATTTCAGTTCTATTTCCCTTCTTGCTGAAGTTATTGATAGTAGCTCGCATCTCCATCAATTCCTTATCAGCTACAAGATTTCGCTCATTCATATTAGTCATCCCTTCTATAAGTTTCTGCAATTGCAATTGAATCTGAACAAGTTTTTCCCCATGTCTTCAGACTATTGGTCTTGACTCTGTTTCTGGTCACCATCTCATTGTTTTAGTCATGATTTAGTGCCAAGAATCGAGCATCTCTGATACCAATTGATGCACACAGTGCAATCGAGGGTGAACAGCTCTAGGAAATGAAGAACTTCGAAGAATAGTTAGGCTAGATCAGGGTATCAACTGAGATGTTAGCTAAGGGAAGAACATTTTAGAGGAGAAGAAGAATTTAATTTCATGAATGAGATCCAAATGTGTACAATGAGATCTATATCCAGCTAGATTTGATGCCTTCTCTTTCCCGTCCATGCAATTAACTTTCTAACAGCAACTAACTTCCTAATTGCTTCTAACTAATTCCTGGTATCTTCCAACTAACTGTCACATCAGCTCACCTTAGCTAAATATTTACAATTGAAGCTAATTACATTCATTACTACTAAACATGGCAACAACTACTCAAACTTTATGGTTAAAAAATTGGCAGTCGACACTTTCAAATCTTGAATCTCCTGGGCTTGATTGACTGATTAATTTTCCTTACGTATTTAATTTCTTTGTTAAAAATAAAATTGGCGGCTTTCCATAAATAGCCATTTCGTAAATTGCATCCTCAAAGCAAGAATTGCAACTCTTTGGTTTAACTCAACATGTTAGGTTATAAATACCTAATCACTCCCTCAAATTTTTCTTACGAAAATTCAGAAATCTCTTTTTTCTTTTTGCATTATTTTCTTACAAAAGCAAAGTAAGTACCGATTTGTTGAGCCCATTTGTATTCATTGTCCACTGGTGTTTGAAATACTACTACAACAGTATGGTTAATACGCTTTATCGTGGAAGAAAATAATCGTTAATCTCAAGTATTAATAGGGGATTAAGTTCCTTAAAGATACACCGTGAAATCGGTGGATTCAAATTTTGTTCTTCGTCTGTATTTCTCTTTTCATTTCTAGTTTTATCTTATAGAATTTATTTTTGAATACAGAATAACAATTGTATGACACTTTTAATTCACCTTCCATGGATGCAGGAGTCCGCACCGTCTCGGGATAGAAATTACGATTTGCGGAAGTAGGATTGAAGTGTAAAGTACTAAATAAACTAGTTGTAGTTTGTTTTACCAAAGTTTTTATATTGCATGTTAGAAGTATCATTAATTTCTAAGACTTGATTGGTTCTGAGCTTCAAATTGAATTTCATATTTAAGGATATTTTATTCTCATAAAAGATAATATTTACTTGATCGATGGTTAAACGAAGATATTTGTTTATATTATCACACTATAACTTGCCGTACTATACAAACGAGAGGAAAAGCTCACTTCATGCCGTACTATACAAACGAGAGGAAAAGCTCACTTCAAGCCGTACTACGTACCTGGCCTCTTGGATTAGAATGTCCACATTGTCCTAATACAGTGGCGAAGGCATGATCTCTATAAAGAGGGTTTAAGAAAAAAATTTGTAGCTAGTGAGAATTGAATCTATGACCTTACGAACGTGTTGAACCCCCTTAACCACTAAACTACATTTCTGAGTTGTATTAAGGGGGTTCAAAACTTAATATATAAAGGTAAAAAATAAATTTTGCCTTATATATACAGTGTAATTTTTCGGCGAATGAACCCCCTTCTGCCCCCCTAAATCCGCCCCTGAACACGGAGCCAGCATTTCAAGTTCATGGATTTGATATTCTAATTGTTTTAAGTTATTAGATTCTAAATTAATAATTTATATATATAATGAATCTTTTAAGACAAATACACAATTGGAATCAAAATTATCGGATTCAATCGAACCCGATCCTGAGACTCTAGCTCCGCTCCTGCTCTCAGCAATAATGCAACATAGATGCTACACTGTTTGAGATTGCGTTTCAGCAACTTTGGAGAACTCGAATTCCTGGAAATTTGAGGCACGTTGGTAGTGGCCTGTGCAAAGAGTGTGTGTGCGCAAATGTTGTGCAAATGTTGTGCAAAGAGTGTGTGTGCACGTGCAAATGTTGTGCAAAGAGGAAGCAATGGAGGCAGATCTTTGGTATATTTTTTTTATATAAGTTATATTCATTTATATGTTGTTTATGTAGAGAGAGCAATCGAAGCATTCATAGCATTTTGGCATCTGCTCTTTGTCGGTCTTTAATCTTAGTGTAACTTAATTTTAAATTTGGTGTATCTTAAAGAGAGTGAATAGATAATGGTGGGAAAAAGAAATGGAGAGAAGTGAAATTTTGAATTAGTACACTTTGTCCCTCGGTGGAAGAAGGAAAGAAAATCTATGTGTATATATAGAGAAGCTCTTCTTCTAGCTCTTAAGGAGTTGAGAAGAAGTCAAGCCTCGCGTCGTTATCGTCGTCGCTCGCTCGGCTCGACTTCGGATCAAATATTGATTGATTGATTAAGACAAAGGTCCGTTTTTCTTTCCCGGATTATTTCAAATCCATTTATAATTTTCCCGCAATCTTCACACCTGTTCCTGTTGTGAAAGGTTACAAAACCTTTTCAGAAACAGTACCAAATTGGCTATAAATATGCCTTGAATCCCAGAATCTTTACTTACTAAATTTTCTGATCTTCTTCTTCTTCTTCTGCACAAAAATATTCCAGTGTGTTTTACGACCATCAAGTGGTTCGCTGATCACCGGAGTTTTTGGTACCAATACGCTGGTGAGTTAAATCGTTCTATCCTGGGAGGATATATTCCAAAACCTCGGGTACTTAAGGGGAATAATTTTCTTAAAGACACACTGTGTATTCAGTGGGCTCGGTTTATTCTTATATTATTTTTCATAAGAAAAGCTAAGGACGCCTAGACTAGCGCGCTCGCGCTCAGCACGCGCTAGTGGTCGTGCTAGTCAGGTTTTTCACTGTCCCTGGTAAATTCCACTAGCGCGGTTGGGCTAATCCCGCGCTAGAGCCCGCGCTAGTAAGGCTTCCCATTGTTTCTGTATTTACAGAAAATTTATTGTTTTATATTACAGCAATACAGATTACTAACACTCTTAAGGAAATTGTTTACTGTTCTGGTTTTGCCATTGATTGAACTCTTCTGTTGTTGACAGTGAGAAATGGCAATTGATAACGAAATTTCTTCTGCGACTATTGTGGCAACGACGATAGCTTCGTCAAGCCGGACTGCTGTTCCACCGGCAGAAAAATTGAAGAAATTTTCTAGAGCCAACTTCAAAGGATGGCAGCAAAGGGTGTTCTTCTGGCTTACCATACTTGGTATGCAGAAATTCACTAGTGAAGAACCTCCAGTGCCTACTGCGGACATGTCGGACAACGAGAAGTTCATGATTGTTGAAGCATGGAAGCAGGCAGATTTTCTTTGCAAAGGCTATATCCTAAGCGCTTTAGAAGATGACTTGTACAATGTGTACAGTGCGATGAATACTTCGAAAGAATTATGGGATGCACTTGAGAAGAAGTACAAGACGGAAGATGCATGCTTGAAGAAATTTGTGGTTGTCAAGTTTTTAGACTATAAAATGATAGAAGGCAAAACTGTGGGAACCCAAGTTCAGGAGCTTCAACTTATTTTTCACGACCTTATTGCTGAAGATATGGTCGTGAATGAAGCATTTCAAGTGGCTGCAATGATTGAAAAGTTGCCTCCTTCATGGAAAGATTTCAAGAACTATCTTAAGCACAAGCGCAAGGAAATGAAGTTGGAAGATCTTGTGATTCGTCTCAAGATTGAGGAAGACAACAAAACAGCCGAGAAGAAGTATCTTGGAAATTCAACGATCATGGGAGCTAAATATCGTTGAGGAGACTGCTCCAAAAAGTAAGAAGAGGAAGAGATCTTCTGGACAGACTAAGGAGCAGAACAAAAAGAAATTCAAAGGCAATTGCCACCACTGTGGAAGAGTTAGTCACAAAGCCCCTGATTGTCGTCTCCCGAAAAAGGATAAGAAGAAAGGACAGGCCAACATAGTAGAGAAGAATGATGACATTGATGAACTTTGTGCAATGCTTTCGGAATGCAACTTAGTTGAGAATCCGAAGGAGTGCTGGATTGACTCCGGAGCCACTCGACATGTTTGTGGTGTCAAAGAACCATTTGCGACTTACTCTAATGTTGGTCCCGAAGAAGAGATTTCCATGAGAAATAATTCAACAGCCAAGATTGAAGGTTATGGGAAGATATTCTTAAAGATGACTTCCAGCAAGGTGTTAACGCTCAACAACGTTCTTCATGTTCCTACTATTAGGAAGAATTTAGTTTCTACTTCTTTACTTGTGAAGAATGGATTCAAATGTGTATTTGTCTCTGATAAAGTTGTTGTGAGCAAGAACGAAATGTATGTTGGAAAAGGCTACCTCACAGAGGGCCTTTTCAAACTCAATGTAATGGTTATTGATAGTCTAAATAAAATTTCAGCTTCTTCTTATTTGTTGGAGTCAAGTGATTTATGGCATATTCATTTAGAACATGTCAATTATAAAACCTTACGGAAGTTAATTAATTTAGAAGTATTGCCTAAATTCAAGTGTAATAAATCGAAATGTCAAATATGTGTTGAATCTAAGTTTGTAAAACATCCTTATAAGTCTGTTGAAAAGAATTCAAATCCTTTTGACTTAATTCATACTGACATTTGCTTAAAGAGAGTGAATGGAAAATGGTGAGAAAAGCAATAGAGGGAAGTGAAATTTTGAATTAGTGCACTTTGTCCCTCATCGGAAAAAGGAAAGAAAATCTATGTGTATATATAGAGAAGCTCTTCTTCTAGCTCTTAAAGAGTTGAGAAGAAGTCAAGCCTCGCGCCGTCGTCGTCGTCGCTCGGCTTCAGCTTTGGTCAACGATTGATTGATTAATCTTTTTGGACAATTCCAGTGTATTTTACTACCATCAAGTGATTCGTTGATCACCGGAGTTTTTGGTACCAATACGCTGGTGAGTTAGATCGTTCTATCCTGGGAGGATATATTCCAAAACCTCGAGTACTTGAGGGGAATAATTTCCTTAAGGACACACTGTGTATTCAGTGGGCTCGATTTATTCTTATATTATTTTTCCATAAGAAAAGCTAAGGACGCCTGGACTAGCGCCCTAGTCAGGTTTCTCACTGTCCCTGGTAAATTCCACTAGCGCGGGCTTAGAACGGCCGCGCTAGTAAGGTTTCTCACTGTTTCTGTATTTACAGAAAATTTATTGTTTTATATTACAGCAATACAGATTACTAACACTCTTCACCCTATAAGACTATCTGTTCCTACCAAAAACTAGAGTCTGTTCATAGAGATTCCACAGAGTTGATCAAAGACAACCTCCGAATAAACTCATTATATTCTTCCTCATGACCTATCAAACTGATCCTCACAAACTTTTCACTGGAACCAAAATGCACACCGCCTCTAGTCAAAATCTTGTGCTTCCTGAGAAAACTTTCACAGTCATCTATGGCCTTCTCACACTTGAGCCATGCAAAAGCTGTAAAGAGAAGAAAAAAGATAATATATAGGATGTTATATTAAGACTACAACAGAAAAGTAGTGGTAAAATCAAAGGCAGCTGATAAATTTGTAAGCTATATATTACCAGGCTGTGTTCCAAATGTCCGATTGCTAAAGTTGCATTTCCCAACAGGCAAGTTTGGCAAACTAAATGTTTGCCCTTTGTTGACTGCCTCTCTCAGTTGTCTCCACCTCTTTGCCATTTCCTGATAGCCATAATCAAAGAAGCGGGTACTTTTATTAGAGGTCGTTTCTGCATGCTCATAAGTATCAGCAATAACGTCCAGGATTTTGGCAGCTCTGACTTGCGAATCTTTAGAGACGCCAATGCTGCTTATCTCTATAAATTTTACCATCTTTTTCGCAATTGCTTCATCCTTGACTAGTGCCCATCTGCAAGATTTAGAAAGCATATTTCCGTAAAATAAAAATCAAATGAGATGTTGATACTCATTGCTCGTGCAAAACACATGCAATACGCAAGCTATAAGAATGTAATTTATTTTGTGGAGAAGTGATAGTTCCCATCGAAACATAGAATCAGCACCGGCTCATTTATTTTGTGAATGTGGTTTCTGCTATTGCTTCTTACTTGGAACAATATAAGAAAGTTCAAGTTTCATTGAAGTTGTTTAAATCGAGGTAATTAACCCAAAGTTCCGAAAGATTGAGAAACATATATCGTAGTCCAGGGTAAGTAACATACCCTAAGCGCATCCCAGCATGTCCCGTGCATTTGGATAGGGTAAACAACATTATCTCATGGTCTGCCGGAGAAGAAATTGGAGTATACTGGGGCCAATAATAAGCTAGGTCGTGAACCAATATTCCTCCACTCCCATTGACCACAGCTTCCCTGATTGATCCATCAGGATTGTTTGGGTAAGTCACAAGCTCAATATAAGGCTCATCTCTGTCAAACTCATTGGCATCGCCTCTCCACTTGTAGAGCCCGGATTTCAAGCATTCAGTGATCAGTGGGTATGACTGCAAGAAGTAAAAAAAATGAATATGAGAAATTATTTCTATAACAAAACTATTTATCATATGTTAGACTTGCTGAAAGTAGACAAGTTCCTTTCTTGGAAAGTCACAGAACTAAAGCAAGATAAATGGAAGGACATTAAGTTAAATTACTACATGACTTCATATGCAGCTAAATGAGAAACTTAATTTTTACGACCCTGATTTTTCCAATGCTAAGTTAATATGCCTGTGGCTGCCAACTTCTCGTGATTGGAACGAGGGCCGGCTGGAGGGTAAGGCTGCTCCCAAATTCTAGAGGGCCCCAAAAATATTATACTATATTATTATGTATTATATATCTTATGCGATTACTCTTAAGAGTTTTAAGTTTAAATATTTGTTTATTTGGTTAAGAATGCACAAATGAGTGAGTAAAGAGCAATAAATTTTCGTCCTGTTAGTAGTTTATTTATTGTCCTCAACCGTTCTAATTTTTCCTCCTTTCTTTTACATGACTTTGAGATTTCTCTTTTCAATTCCAAACTTTGTTTCTTTGATTTAGCTACTTTCTCATGTTTTCATTGATTAAAACATAAGATCTTTTGTGTCTCACTGTTACATGAATTTGGTGAAACAGGACCCTTAATACAATTTGGCTTTAGGCCACCAACTTCGTTGAGCCGCCCCTGATTGGAACAGAAGTTCATTATGGTTAAACAGTTGAACACTGAGATGGCAGGTTTACAAGTTAAAAGGAAAATGAGCCTACTTATGGTGTAGTAGCTTTCTTACAAACAATCCTGGTGATATCCTAAATAAACATCTTAACCCAAGATATACTTTAAAGGGGAAGAGAAGGACGAATATTGTTCATTTAAGTTAGTTGTTTGATGGATTAATTATATATTCCTATTTAAGTAATAAAACGCACATGGACGTCGCTTACTCATCTTTTTGCTTTCTAGGTCTGCAAGTGCTGGTTCACATGTTTTCCGTAAACGGACATAAAATAAGAAACTAGAAAGAAGGAAACAGAAGCTAGATGCCTATGTTACTTGAATAGTTATCTCATACTCCTAAATCTCTCCAGTCTGAAGCATAACGAGGACGAATAACGGTATGAGATAGAGAAGGGAATAAAGACGGCTACGGATCTCTGGGTTTGGGTATCCCTGAGTGCCAACTTAAAGGGAAAAAGTAGAATACAAGAAACATCAAATATTTAAAAAGGGTTCATTTAATCGGTCCCAGGGGCGAATAAGTTAGCACATCAATGCACAAGGTCTTTTAAACATTTAAGACGGAAACAAATAAGAATTCGAATGAAGAACCCTACTACTTATCATGCATGGGGTTGAGCTTATTTGGATTCAAGTCTTTCCAAATATATATTCCAACTCTATGAGGCACTGATAATCTTGTTATCCAAGTCCAGTAACACATGAACATGTTAAAATACCTTTATTTGCTCAACTCTAACAAGACAAGAAATGGAATGAACTGCATATCTTAAAATCCAGTGACAAAGCATATTATAATGTGCATCACCTACCGAATAAAATGGGGCAGCGGATACAATACTCATTGGCTCTGGAGCATCAGATGGACATAGGGCATATAGTACAGCCTGAAACAGTTGGGTAGATCCTGTCCCAACCACGATGTGTCGGTTTCCGGTCTCAGCATTCCCGACTAGATTGTGCAATCTAGTTACTGCATTTGCAAAACCTGGTTCCAGAAACCAGCAATGGGTTTTGGTATCCGAGAAATAACTAACAGATTGCCAACCAGATATGACAACTGTTGTTCTGTCCCCCATCTGCTTCCAATAACTCTGGTACATAGTTGGATCACCGCTGCATTGAGTGCAATAGGACATTAAAAAACTCATACTGTTTGAACATAGTGACTACAGAATCACGGCCAAAGATTCTCAAAGCTCATTAAATAAACAGACAAGCAGCCTTAAATGAATTGGAACTTCCTGTATAACTAGTTGTATTCGCTGGCACAGACAGTACTTACAAGATATGATGAAGTAATACAGACATTAAGTTTCGTAAATGAAGTACAGCAAACCCATGCAGCAACGTTTAGAAAGTTAGCGAGTATTAAATAATTATCGTGGTGATAATAATAGTACATTATTAAAGCAAGTAAGTCTGAAGTTCCTAATATTTCAGCAGCAGATTAAAGCAATCAGATTTACATAACAAATGCAAAGTGAAGTATCATATAACTAAGGAGGGTAGCAATCTAGATGGTGGTCCTCCTTACGATGAAGTGAATTATTATGGAATAAAAGGTAGGTACAGAATGCAGAGTTGTGAACCCTGCTCCATTAGAGGAAGAAACTATAGAATGACAGAGATCTACATGCCAATACAAATATAGCGAACTTCTAGTACTTATTTTGTTTTGTGTAATATTGGCCTTAGATGAGTTCAAATGGAAAAACATGGTGAGTGAGGATTCATAGCTGACCCCAACTTGTTGGGGCCCGAGCATAGTTATTGTAACAATTAGGTCAATTAAACAGAACTTTATCCCATGCAGCTTCACAGCATGTGGGGCCATGTAGGAGGAGAGCCAATGTTCGGCTTTGTACCCCTTGTTTATCAAGGATCAGGCTCGGCAGAAGTGCCAACAAAATACATTCTTCAAACTAACTACAAACGGTAGAATGACCTAAAAATGGCTCCAAAAAAGTTGGTAAGCACAAAGACATGACCCCAATACATTTAAGACCAAGCAACGCACCCACATTTCCAAAATGTATAAAGGGGGTGGGTCTTAAAGTGCACTTCCCAATCTTAAGGGTCCCAAGCATCAGCCTTTAGATTTTCTCAAGGATAAAAGGGGATCTTTATGTATCAGGTGCACTAAACCAAGAAAGACCACAAACATGCATCCAATTACAAGTAGAGTAAAAGTAACTTTAAGCTAACATGGTGGCTTAGGAATCCAAAATGACCACCTTATGAAGAGCGAAGAAACATTACTCCCTCCGTTTCAGTCCGTTCCAGTTCCAGTTTATCTGAACCAATTTTCTTTTTGGTTTGTTCCAGAAAGAATGACCTCTTTCTAAATTTAAAAACAATTTAGCTTAAACTTTCAATTCTAACCTTAATGAGAACTTTTACAAGTACACAAATACTCTTAAACTCTTTTTGACTTATTTATGATCACAAACTCCAAAAGTTTCATTTTTTCTTAAATTCATTGTCCAAAGTAAAAAAAAAAAAGATGTTTTGTTGAGTAGTTTGAGGGTCATCCAACAAGTACGTAGCACGAGAATGATAATGTCCGGTCAAACAAAGGATCAAGGACCACCATCTAAGGTGGTCTGCGAGGTTCGTGCATTAGCAGCAGAACCTAACTTTGGGAACAGAGATCATTAAATACGAAGTGAAGCATTCTCCACTACTCCCTATAACATAATGCACATTGGAATTCACAGTCAAGTAAAGATCTGTCTTTGTCTCAACTAGCAACTGACATAACGTAAACCACTCACTGCAAGTTACTTACTCATTAGACAGTCCTAGCAGCCTGGCTATTATGCCTTTTGCTTCCTGTAGCTTTTTAACTCAGTCAACAACTCTAAACAAACAACAAAGGAAGTAAAAGAAAAGCAAAGGAAGAAGAAAACACAACCACCAGCTAACTGTAGCCCAAGTTACACCCCCCTCCTCCGGTCAAACTCAATCTTGCCCAATGTTTCTACACCGAATTAAGCAACTTAACATTAAAGCCAAAATGTGTTTCACGTAATTATATGCAATTATTGAACTAGTCTAAAGACTTAAACATAAGATGAGTATGACATAAGCCCAAAGAGATTTTCGAATCTGGCCAACTTATTAGACCCTATTAACTTTTACAGATAGAACCCCAACAACCCTACTACCCGCCCCCCTCCCAACACAAAGACACACACCCCACCGCCACCTCCTCTTAACCCTACCGATTCCGGAAAAAGGTTAAAGTAACAAAAATCAGAAAAACACCGAAACCCCCTTCTCTCATATCAGTAAAAAGAAGTTCATTTTTTCCTGGCTTTACAAAAAAAATTACAGGAAGTTGAAAGAACTGAGGAGGACATGAAGTTTTGTGACATAAGGATCATTTGATCAGCTGTTGAGCAGATCGGTGCTGGACAAAAACAAAAGGCTTTTACATTTAAGTTCAGACATAGATACGATTGTTCGTCCAACTAGACTGATCCCGACCTTTATCAATTGCTCTTATTCTTTTTGCAAAGAAGAAATTGCGGATGAATGTTCTACTTTTACCCGATATATAGACCATCTATCCTGACCATGTGGTAAAACTCATGCATTCTTGTAAAATAAACATCAGACGAAGTAACAGAAATACGCTTCATCAACTCAGCAAAGTCCTTCCTTTGAGAGAAAAAACAAGAATTTTGGAAGAGTATCTGATAAATAACTCAGGCATGCAATGGCAGAAATGTTAAGCAGATTGGTTCTGCAGCAACAAGCATCTTTGAATTTTTAGGCTTAAAAGAAAGAATCTTTTTTTGACGCAAAAAATTAAAAAGATAAGATTTTTTTAGGGAAAGGAGAAGGAGGACATGCAGTGCAATAAAACAATGCTTAAAGAAAAGATCTTTCTGCTAGCAACTTACTGGTCAACATTTATGAGCTTTTGCAGTATAAGCTCATCATTTCCTGGCTTTGCCTGCGCTGAAAAGGAAGCAGAAAAAGATGAAAGAGGAGCTTCATTCTCTTTATTAAGCATTCCATTCAGGCCCGACGACCAGACCATCCTTAAATGACCATCATGAATAAGCTTAAGTAAGAGCCCAAAGTTAATCGCTAGAGAAACAACAAGCCAATTGACTGACACCGGCAGCAACGCCTGGCCCTTAATTTTCACCGGACCTGATACTTTGGACGGCATTTTACAACAAAAGAGTATATGAAAAATACAGTAAGTGAGAGACTGAGGGGAGTGAGGGCTCTAGTGCTCTATGTTGTATTGTGTCTGAGATGAAAAACGTAAGGGGTTTGGGTTGTTATATATAGGGGCTGAAGATAGCGGTTTTAGCAATGGACTCTGCACAGCTGGAAAGCGGTGGTAAGTGAGAGTTTGACTCATTTACTCTCTTAAGGGCAAATTAAACTCTTCCTGATCTTCTCACTAGTTTTGTGTAGTCGTTACGATCCAGATATAACTAGAAGACAAAAGAAAAAATTGGCTTTGATCAGAATCTGCTCTGTAGTGCATGCACAATCCCACATATCAAGAATTTCGAATGGATGTAACAAAATCTAATACACAGCAGTGTAATCTCAAATGTAGTTTCATGTGCAGATGGGTCTCATTGATGATTCACAGATTGAGAGAAGAAAACACTGAACCGTTGGCGTTTTCTGGGAAAAAGTTGGACTTGAAATGGTGGAGGGAGTATTTTCACGGAAAATTGCTATATCTTGAAAAACAGTGATAAAGCTTAGGAAGTAGAAGTAGCACTGTTAAATTGGAACTCTTCCTCTTTCCCTTGATTGTCTTAACCTTCACCTATGAACCGCTTATAGAGACGCAGTTACACTATTTAAATTCTACGGGTTTAATTTTTGAACTTTTTAGCATTAAACTCATTATATATTTATAATTTTGAAAAAATTTTATATATAAATTTTTAATCTACATCGAAATTTATGAGTTTAATTAAACTCGTGTACAATCCCGGAGAGAGAGTGTGTATATTAGGAGTAGAATATGCCAATTTTTTTTTATTTTTGACAAAAGTACTTTTTTGGTATTTTTGGCCAAAAATTAAGTTGTTTGACTAATCTTTTGGAAGGAAAATTTTTTTTCTTAGAATTACTTTTGAAAAAAATATACTTAAAAATAATTTTGGAAAGCTTGACCAAACACTGATTACTACTCAAAAGTATTTTTCAAATTAATTAGCTAAATAATTTCTCACTAAAAGTATATTTTTTAAAAATATATTTGAGATAAATAATTATCAAAATAAGGTAATTTTAGAAGTTCGACCAAACAAATTATTATTAATTTGGCATACTACAGAGATGGCAAGATGGGTTAAAAAAGCTGTCACTCTTATGTAAGCCTGTGCCTGGTGGTGGTGCACATTTCAACTCTAATTCTCTTTTGCCTTTTAATTTCCTTTTCTTTCATTTTTCTTTTTTCCTTTTCAATTATTGTTCACCTTTTTCACATAGTAATATTTTGAAATTTTGAAATTTAACTTCTTCACTTGAAAATAAACTCATAAAATATTAAAAAGAAAATATGTATATAGTTAAAGGCAACACTCATTATTAAATCCCAGCCAGCTCTTCCTTGAACGACAAACGAGATCAATTTTAACAAATGTGTTAGCACTTTACAACGGTGCTTCTGCAGTAACAACCTGTTGCCGAACCCCAAACCTAACCTGTGTGCTTGTCAAACATTTTTAATTTTGTAACTCTAATTTTGCTTCAGGATTGAAATATTTCCTATCATTGTCAATAACTTTTTACAGCATCCATTGTTATTCAAATAAGCTCCCCTTTTTTTTTTCACACAAAAAAAAATAATTCAAGTTCTCAAAAATTGGTTTAGGTAGTTTTTTGGTGAAATTTTTTATTCAACTCACAAAACTTTTAAAAAAATATTCAAATAAAATGCATGTTTAAACACAACTTTAATTTCCAAAAAATATTTTTCAACACAATTTCATTCTTTTTTTTCAAGTTTCAACTAAATTTATATCCAACAACCAAACGTTAGCTTAGTTTACATGACTTCAGATCTCTACCGTGATTGTTACAAGTAATATGAATACCTCCACAAGATAAGGTCAAAGCTTAGACCGTTAGAAATAATGTTATATCTATATATAAAGATTATGAAAAGTTGATTATAATTAAATTACCCATATCCATTAAAATCTCATTCTAGTTACTTAGGGATGGCAAATGGGGTGAGGCGGGTGAGGGGTAGGCGGGTTTAAGTGTATGCGGGTGCGGTGCGGGTTTAAGTATATGCGAATGCGGGGCAGGGGGGTTATAACAATTATTTTTTCAATTTAAACGGGACGAGGCGGGTTGCGGGTTGAGAAAGTCAATCTAATGAAACTCATAATTTGAACTAAAACTCAATTACCTAAAATGGTGTTTTGACTTTTCTGAGTCTTTCCAACCCTTTATTTGCACGAATGAAGGTATATGAAGCATTAGTTTTTATATATATATACACATCAAAGTTTTTTTTTCTAGACTAATTGTTCACAATAAATTATTAAGAAAGCGTAGTTTCATGTTAGTCCAAAACATCAAAATTTAGTTCTGAATAGTTAGCCAACGAAGCCTTGTTTAATTAAATAAACTTTGATATTTCAGAATTTGTGAACAAATTAAAATAATGACTATAATTAATAGCATCCTCAAATATTTTATCACATATCAAAAGCGAAAGAGTAGCAAACAATTGGGAAGACATGATATTAGTTTGAATTTCTTTAATCTAGCTTATTTATCTAAATCTCTCACCTGGGAAACATATTACAAGCTAGATAACAATTTAATTAAGAACTCACTGAAAAAATAATAAATGGAAAGAAAAAAAGAAAAAAAGAAACTTATGCAGGACGGGCGAGCCGGATGAAAAACAAACAAAATCACTATGCGGGGCGGGTTAAAATTTTTGCGGGTTAAGGTTCAATCTGCCCGCTCCGCCCCGCCCTGCTCCGCTACTATTTACTATAGTTACTGAAACCGGTAGACGCCGTAGACCCAGATATTTTCTGTTCGTTGACTTTAATCACATCGATCACGTAGACATAAAAAACTATTTTTTGTTCGCAATTCTTTTAATCATTCTACAATTTGGTTGGTGGCTGATGTGTTTTTAGATTCATGATGAATTCATATTTGCATTTGCAGTTTTTGTACCATGATCCTCTTTTTTTTCCCAACCTACAAGTTTGATGTTAACTGTGCATGCAAAAGCTTGTCGCGTTATAGGACTCGATTTAAATAAATGATTATTATAAATAGAATTTTATTTATGGTGAATGCTTATATTTTAAAAAGATCTTAGGGTTATTTGGTGGCTAAGTTATTTTTTCCCTATAAATAGAGGGGTTCTATTTCATTGTAATTGATCTCAATCAATAAGAATTCTTTCTCTCTACTTTGCTTTGTAATACTCTTCTTCTTTGATTGTTTTGTGACATGTTATCAGCACGAGACTTTAACCAATTGAATAGAAATTTTTGGATCGAGCATAATGATTGTTAATTGTTCCATGAACTTCCTTCATGATTAAATTCTGGATTTAAGGTAAGTATTTTACTTTATTTTTCTCTTTTAACTTCTTGAAATTCTATAATTTGATTTTAAATACAAGAAAAAATAATAAACTTTGATTATAACTCTAATAGAGTTCGCAAGAAATTATAACCACCCGAAGTGGTAAAATTTCTATGTCTTGTCATGATCAAATTCATTTAATTGTGAGCATATAAGTGGAAATTCGTCCCACTGGATTTGTTTCATTCTCATTCCCCTTAAGAGAATGTGATAGCAATATATGATAAGTCTAAAAGAAGACAAAATTATTACTGTAAAGGTATCAATTTATGTGGACGTGGCAATATACGAAATTATAATCGTCATCAGTGTGATAATGAGAATAATAAAATTCTCAAAATTATCTTTCACTCTTTGAAAGTAATATTGTCATCGATTTGACATGAGATTTTGCAAAGCACATATAGATGATTATGGTTCATTCATGATGTGAATGTGACAACATCTGATTTATGAATACATATTCATTCTTGAAATAATATGAACGTGCCAGTGGTGGTGAATATGTCACACTCACCTCTAAAAGGAGGTTTAAGATGACATAAGAAAATAATTTCATTATTATGGCATGAATGGTCATTGATCACGTACATATTCTGATTATGCCAAATATTATGGCAATGTGATCATTACAGGGGAAAAGTAATAGAAGTAACATATCTTGCTTATGATGATATTGACCATGTATACTTTCTCCTTGAAAGTGATATTCACTGTATGGATTTTGATGACTATGTGGTAGTAAAAAATTAATTGAGAGCTTTGGAAGAGCTAATTATTACTATTTTTGAGGAATACAATTGATTATCATGTATATTTATTGTGTTGTAGTAAGTCTCAAAGAAACTTATTGAGTTTCTACAGTGTTCGCGAAAGCGGTTAGTTATATTGAGACTATAAATAAAGGAAAGATTTAATATCTTCTATTACTGCAATCCCTAGCGGAGTAATATGTATGTGAAAAGTTACCTGCTTTATTATCCAGTTTTTACTACATAAATAAAAGATATCACAATAAACTTGGAGTTTATTGATAATTGCACACGTCATGGTATAAACTTGAAATTTATCAATATCGATAATTTATCCAGTTGGCATAATTGATTTTAGACATATTAATTTAAATGATGTGCAAAAATTAAAGAGAATTTCACATGGCTAAATATTAAAGAACAAAACAGTTCTTTACGAATTCTCTTATTTTGCTTGTTCTCGAGATTATTATACCAACTAAAATTGGGATTGAATCCCTTGAATTCTGGAATTTATCAAAGGTGAATATGGACACATTCACCTATCATATATACCACATAAGATGCACTTATGAGATGGTTACATGCGCGATTATTATTAACCCGCAACATAGTATTTGCGAGGTAACTTGCTCAATAATTTAATTTCGAGCATAATTTCCAGATTTTTTATTCAAGATAGTTCATCTTGATAAGTTGGTTTCATTTAGCAAAATGATTTAATGAGTCCCTTCACTTAATAGCTAAACTATTGCATATGAGAACACTGTTATCTACATCATTTTGATATACGTTATATACGAAAGTATATTACATTCTCCTCTCACAAATGGTTCAGGGTCAGGAACCAAATAATTTCATCTTATTATTATTAAAGTGCAGTGTATATTTTGTTTAGCACCATAATGCACAAAGATGGGCTCCCAAAGTTGAAGGAGCAAGTTAGTTTTTCTAACATGAGGGGGAGAGATGATAAACATTTGAGAAAAGGTTACATGGAATGAATTATCAATTCTCTATAAGCATGATAATGTGATAGTGAGGATTTTCAAGGTGCAACATATTAATTGAAGTTAATATGGATGATTTATTCATCAAATCTCTGTTGACGTCAACATTCAAGAAGCTAGTGCACAAGATTGGGATGCGAAGGCTCAAGGATGTGAACTGATGCCCTCGTCAAGGGGAGTTAATACGCGTTGTACTCTTTTATTTTTTTCCACTGGGTTTTCCTTTGCAAGGTTTTAACGAGGCAACCGAAAGACGTATTATTAAATATGTGTACTCTTTTTCTTTTTCTAGAATTTTTTTCCACAGGGTTTTATTTTAGTTAAGGTTTCAATGGGACACATTATCTGTTGAATAGACATTTAAGGGGGGGTGTTATAAATAAAATTTTATTTATGGTGAATGTCTATATTTTAGAGAGATCTTAAGGTTTGTTACTTGGTGGCTAAGTCACGTTTTTCCTATAAATAAAAAGATTATATTTCATTGTAATTGATTCCAATCAATAAAAAAAATTCTCTCTACTTTGCTTTGTAATACTCTTTTTCTTCTTTTATTGTTTTATAACAAAAATTGTGGTAAGTTAAAAACAAGTCAATTTGAGAAATGCAGATAAGGAAACTTTAAGAGTAATTGTTGTACAATTTTGACGTTAAAATTTGAATTAAAATCACGAAAAATCTCTTCCTCATAGTAGGATCTCGTCACCCATGATATTTGAAGTAGTAAAAACCAATTTTAGATGTTTCTCTTGTCAGTGGGATTATTTAAGAGAGAGGTCGAGAAAGTTTTAGGGGTTGTTTTTGCAATTTTTAAAACCTGAGAGAATCTCTGAGGTAATAAAAAAAGAGTAGGAAAGGAATGTCTGTAATGTGGCAAAAAAGAGGCTGGCTCGCTGGTGCGTCTTGATTTGATCAGAGTCATCGCTGACTCATGTACTTAGCCTTATTCTAATTCAGATCACCAGAATCCCAGTCTTATTTTTGTTCTTAGCTAACTAATTAAATGGATTATTTCTTTATAAAAATTGTTTTTTGTTAAGAAAAACGAGGTTGACTAGTCAAATATCTATCTATGGTCACCTTCTACCCTTAAGCCATAAAATACTCTTTGATTTATTTTTCTCTCATTCTTTTAAATTTTTCTACACCATCTTTCTCAACCAACCCCACAAATCACAGTACCTCGGCCTTTCTTCTGACGCAAAACCTCCACCTTTCTGAAACTCACGAATATCCACCATTATCTTCCCTTGAAAGCTCCTAACTGATACTCTCCAATTCTTAGAAATCTGAAACCAACGCAAAATCAGAAAAACAGTAGAAAGTGAGATATAAAATGCTTGGGGAAGTAAAAAGAGAGACCCCGCAAACGATGATGTCATCAACATCGTCAGAATCATCGGTTTTTGGAACAAAGACGATGATTTTGGATTCTTGTATATAATGTTGAAATTTTGGATTCTTGAAACTAACGCAAAAATCATCGAAAGAATTCTTGAAATCGGAGGTTCGATGATTTTGGATCTTTTGTATATAATTTTAGAATTTTACCTCCTGTGTGTTATTCTTGAACAAAGACGATGGAGTTTGGGTTGAGCAACTTGAAGAGTCTGTTACCTTTTTTTATTGTATTTCATTGTATCTCGTTGTATTCTATGTATTTCATTGTATTCATTATCTTTTTTTCATTGTATTTCAATGTATCCCGTTGTATTCTATGTATTTCATTGTATTCATTATCTTTTTTTCATTGTATTTCAATGTATCCCGTTGTATTCTATGTATTTCATTGTATTCACTGTCTCGCTATATTCTATGAATTTATTCATATGTTTTTTTTAATTAATATAATTTATGTATTAAGATGTGTTATATAATTTCTCTGAAGATTGCTATGTTTTTGGGGTATTTTTCGGTTGAGAATCTTTTTTATAACTGAAAATGCAAAATTTGTGTGTTATAATTGAGTTTGTTGAGTTATATTTGGAGTCTATTATGTTAATTGATTCACTTTCCGTTTAAAGACAGTTGTAATCTCCTGTTTTACGCCGGTCAATACCATCGAATACACTCGAATACAAAAATTTGTTCTCCTGTAATCCCCTGTTTCACGCCTAGAAATGCTATTGTATTCGTGAATACAGTAACTTAAATAGATCGAATACGCTCTAAAAACCCTGAAAACATAGCTATAGGAAGTAATATAATAAATGGTAGCTACAACTAGCTAATAACCACTAAACAGTAGTGGTTTTTGAAATTTCTCTTGTTTATATAATACCATCTTGGTATTATTTTTATATCACTGTATGTGGGGTAACAATTTTAATTACTTATCGTAGACATCAAATTTTATCGAATCAAATCCAAATAAAATTTGGGCAAAATCCTAAATTTAAAATACTACAAGTAGAGTCCATCAAGATTTCTTGAAGGTAACTCTATATGAAACACTAGCTTGGAAGCTACTTTACCTGAAATCTTAACTTGGAGGGTACTCTACCTAAAACCTTGGTTACACCTGTAAAAGGGGGCCACATATTCTCCTTGAGAGCATCTCGAAATTCCATAAAAATTCATGGAATATTCACAAAGCAATCAAAGACATTAAAATATTGTCTTTCTCAAAGCAACTGAAGTGATCAACATTAGTTATTCCTTTTCCTGGAGATCAAATACATCCTAAGAAAGTTCGCATCATCCTATGTTCGAGAAATTCGATGGTTAAGCCCTCGAATCATGGAGAACAATTTAGAGAGAAGAATAAGTAAACAAACAGAATTGTGCCCCCATCATTTTATCAATAAAATTATGATTCTTCATATTTATATTGTGGTTGTAATTTATTTTTGTATCACAAATAATTTGTTGCAAACAAATTGGCAATTTGTTTTCAATAAATTTGTGCGAAAAAAATAAAACTGTAGACACAAATAACTATAAAAGAATAATTTAATTGATAAACATTGGGGGTTACAACTCTGTTTATCCCTTAATTTTTTCCTCCGATTTGTTATCCGTAATTTGAGAGCCTTAGCAGCATATTCCTCGAACGTAGGATTATATGCATCTCCTTGAAATATTTGATTATCAAGAATCATGTATTTGGATCTTGAATGTTGCTAGAACTTTGAGCAAGACATATTTGACATGTCTTTGATCTGTTAATGAATATTCCAAGTGTTTTATGAAATTTCGGAGATCGTATATTTGATCTCTTTGTACATATTCCGAGAGTTTATGGAATTGCTGAGATAACATCCAGTTTTTGAGATATTCTTTAAGGGAATATGTAACCCCTTTGATAGGAGTGATCTAGGATTAGAGTAGAGTAGCCTCCAAGTTAGGGTTTGGTAGAGTAGCCTCCAAGCAACCCTAATAGACTCTTAGAATTTCAAGAGTAGTCTCGTAGTATCTTGAATTTAGGATTTAGGCTAATTCGTTAAAATTTTGATGTCTACTGATGCCCTCTACTTCAAGGTTTGTCGGGTTGTATGCTTGACGAAACTTGAAGGCGAGATTTGAAGTACTCGATTATCGCAACAGATAATGTTAAAACTTGTAATTTTTTATTTGCGGGAGGAAGATATGAAGGGCAGAACTAGTCCCACTAGGCGTGCCAATTAGTTTACAACATATTTTTGCAATATGAAAAACAAATTGCAATCAAAATATGAATATGAAGAAACATAATTTTATTCATAAACAATGTAGGTACAATTCTGTTTGTTCCCTTGATTCTTCTCTCCTGATTATCTCCATGATTCGAGGGCTGGAGTAGCGTGTTTCTCGAAAATAGGATGATGCAGACCTCCATGTGATGTATTTAATTGCCAAGAACGTCGAGTAGCACATTGTTATTTTGGGTTGATCTCCGAGAAGAACTCCGTCGACCACTACTTTGTAGAAGATTTTTGCACTTGATGATTGATCACTATATTTGCGGATGCCTTCACCAATTGCGCAATGTTCTTCTCCAACTATGAATGTCTCCAGAGAGTTATTTAACCCCTCTATTTAATGGCGAAACTAGAAATTTCCTCAAGGGCGTTCAAACTTGAAAGAAGTGGAAAACATTCTCTCACAAAGAGAGTTCAATATATGTTATATACCTCTAAAATCTAATATTTTACCAGATACACAAATTTTCAGGCGAAAGGGTGGTCCGTTGACCACCCTTTAAGACATGTAGCTTCACCCATGCCTCTATTTATAGTGGTGGAGGATGGACAATCCAGCTACATATGAACTTTCTTGCTTGATTCTAATTGGCTCATGTGACTCATCAAACGTATCACACAAGCATTGTCATATGCTTGCTTGTGATTGTCCAAGACATGTCATTTTAGACACTTGACAACTCTTGATTGGTCATTATTTTGGTCTGAGATTGCCACATCTTTTAACACGTGACATTATCTTGTTGGCTTTGAGTTTGAATGAACATGCCATGTTACTTGACACATGGCATGAGTCTGGGCCTTAAAATGAAATGGACTTTGGCCTTAAAAATAATAAAATGAACTAATTTAATTTGTAAAGTCCAAATTAAGTATTTAATTAAATTTAATCTAAATTTTGTATGGATTAGACCCAATAAATAGTATATGTCTACAAATGCCCCCTATTTCAAAGCTCATTGAAGTATAGGCTTGATCATCTGCAAAAAATGAGATTTGAAGTACCGGTAGAGACAATAATCATTTTTAACCTCCTCGATTTGCGTATACAGTTCGAGCGTGTTTCCGGAAAGCTTTTATGTGGAAAATTGAAGAAATAAATTCTTTTGGCCTTAAACATAATTTTTAGTTGACTTCGGTCAACGTTTTGAGTAAATGGACCCGGAACCGCATTTTTACAGCCCCGGTGGGTCCGAAATATAATATGGGACCTGGGCGTATGCCCAGAATCGAATTCCGAGGTCCTAGCTCGAGATATGAATTTTTGATTTAAATTGAAAGACTAA
The DNA here is from genome assembly GCA_005239505.1 of Nicotiana paniculata. Taxonomy (NCBI): domain Eukaryota; kingdom Viridiplantae; phylum Streptophyta; class Magnoliopsida; order Solanales; family Solanaceae; genus Nicotiana; species Nicotiana paniculata. Next base: position 34,018 of record ML349476.1, on the reverse strand, counting down.
AATTATAAAGGTTTTAAAGAAATTGGTTAATGTTTGATCTTGTTGGTATCGGAACCGTATTTTAGTTCCGGAGCCCGATACATGTCCATTATAGTATTTATACCTTATCTGTAAAATTTGGTGAGAAACGGAACTGATTTGACGTAATTCGGATCTTCGGTTAAGAAAATAGGAATTTTAAAGTGTTCTTGAGAATTTCATATGTTTTGGTGATAAATTCGAATTTTAGATGTTATTTTGGCGATTTGATCGCACGAGCAAGTCCATATGATATTTTCAGACTTGTATGCATGTTTGGTTTGGAGCCCCGAGGGCTCAGGTGAGTTCGGATAGGCCATATGATGATTTACACTTAGAAACTGGTGTGTTTGTTGTTTCTGGTGTGCTGCTAGTTTGTTCTTCGCGATCGCGAAGCCACTCTCGCGATCGCTAAGGGTAAATTGGGTTGGGGATGGATTTGTTCTACACGAACGCAAGGCTTTGGTCGCGAACACGGAGCACTGGTGGGTTTGCTCTTCGCGAACGCGACCGGCTAGACGCGAACGCGTAGCGTTTTTGGAGGTGGACTGGGAACCAACGAGTTGTTCTACGCGAACGCGAAGGTCAGGGGGGATAAACCCTCGCGAACGCATGCGACTCTTCGCGAACGCGAAGGCCTTTCTGGCCGATGTGCATCGCGATCGCGACAGGTCTTTCGCGAACCCGATAAAGACCTGTCCAGTGATTTTAAAACAGAACCAAAATCGGGACTTCTTCCCAAATTTCATACTTCATCACTAGAACTCGACCTAGGGAGATTTTTGAAGAGGGAATTTCAATACCAAATCATAGGTTTTCACTCTTTAACTCATTTTCTTCAATTTTCATCATCACCCATTGAATTCCTAGTCCTAAATCTTGTTCTTTCATGGTAGAAATTAGGGATTTTGGGGGAATTGAGGATTTTGCAAATTTTAGAATATAAACCTCGATTTTGGGATCGGATTTCGAAATTAATTATATATTCGGGCTCGGGGGTGAATGGGTAAATAGATTTTGGTCCGGACTTCGAGTTTTGACCAAGCGGGCCCGGGGTCAGTTTTTGACTTTTGGGGAAAAGTTTGGAAAACCTATAATTATGTATTGAAACTGATTTCTTTAGCGATAATTAATGTTAGTAAGTTAATTATGACTAGATACGGGTGAGTTGGAGGTGGAATCTAGAGGAAAAGCGGTGGTTGAGCTTTGATTTGGCATTTGGAGCTAGGTAAGTATCGTGTCTAACTTTGACTTGAAGGATAGGTATTATTTGCTTATTTGCTACGTGTTTGGTTGTTGAGTACAATTTATAGGTGAGGTGACGAGCACCTATGTGTTGTTGTCGAGTCATATCATGCGAGTGGGTCCTATTCTTGCAATTGTTGTAGTCTTTAATCATATTGTTCATGCTTGGCGTAGTCATTTGTGATGTTGGGCAACTTCTATCCGATTTTACTGAGATTTGGTAATTGTTGAATATTGGCTCAAGGCTGAGGTTGATATTGTGGCAATAAGTATTGATGAAATACTGATTTTTCTTTGATATCTATCTATCTGTTATTGTTGATCTTTGATTAGTGAGGAAGAGTGTAAAGCACGAAGGATGATGCCGTGCCATTTCATTATTTCATATGGCGAGGAAGAGTGTAAATCACGAAGGGTGATGCCGTGCCATTTTATTATTTCATTTGGTGAGGGAGAGTGTAAAGCACGAAGGATGATGTCGTGCCATTTTATTATTTCATATGGTAAGGTTGAGAGTAAAAACACGAAGGGTGATGGTGTGTAGTTTCTTTTACCGTTCTTACTTGTTTTATTTGTTTAAGGCATTTTGATTTATCCTATTATATCGTTGTTTCTGGTTTCTTACATTGTGAACCCCTCAGCATGTCCCCTCCTAACATTGTTTTATTTTCTTCTATTGTTGTTATTGCTACATGTATAATTATACTGTACAGGTTGTTTGTAGGTGTCTTGTCCTAGCCCCGTCACTACTTCGCAAAGATTAGGCTCGACATTTACCAATACATGGGGTCGGTTGTACTGATACTGCACTCTGTACTTTCTGTGTAGATTCAGGTATCAGTCCGAGCTGATTCTGAGATTTGCAGCTGACTTCACTACAAAAGAGACTCAAGGTAGATCTGCCGACGTCTGCAGACCCTGGAGTCCCATCCTACTTGCTCATTTATTGTTGTCTTGACTCATAAACAATTATATTTTTCCTTCAGCAAAATATTTGTAGATAAATCATAGAAGTCTGTGAGTTGTGAGTCCAAATCATGGGTAGATATGTATAAATACTCGGTTTTGTTATAAATTTCCGCTTTCTAATTAATTTGATAAGGTATTTACTATTTTTAATCGCCGAAGTTTTAAGATTTATCGTGCATTGAATCTCTAACATTGGCTTGCCTAGCAGGTGTGATGTTAGGCGCCATTACGATCCCGACAGTGGGAATTTCGGGTCGTGACACTTTCTTCCTCAATTTTGGGAACCCATCTTTGTGCATTATGCTGTTAATCAAAATATACACTACAAATCAATAATAACAAGATGAAATTATTTGGCTCCTGACCTTGAATCACTTGTGAGGGGAGACTGTAATATACTTTCGTGTATAACGTATATCAAAATGATATAGATAACTTTGTTCTCATAAGTAATAGTTTAGCTATTAAGTGGAAGCACTCAATAAATCATTTTGCTAAACCAACTGTGATGTGAACTAACTTATCAAGATGAACTATCTTGAATAGAAAATCTGGAGATTATGCTCTAAATTAAATTATTGAGCAGTTACCTCGCAAAAATCAGGTTGCAGGTTAATAATAATCGTACATGTAACCATCTCATACATGCATATTATGTGATATACATGACAGGTGAATGAACCCATATTCACCTTTAATAAATTTCAGAATTCAAGGGATTCAATCACAATTTTAGTTGGTATATTAATTAATGAGAACAAGCAACATAAGAGAATTCGTAAAGAACTTTCTAGTTTTTTAATATTTACCCATGTGAATTCTCTTTTATTTTTGCACATCATACTTAAATTGACATGGTTAAACCACTTATGCCAACTGGATAAATTATCAATATTGATAAACCTTAGGATTACACCATGACGTGTGCAATTATGAATAAACTCCAAGTTTATTATGATATGAATTTTTATATCAATAAACTTATACTTTATTGTGACTTTTTTTTGTTTGTGTAGTACAAAATGAAGAATAAAGCGGGTAGCTTTTCACATACATATTACCCCACTACAAGTTGTAATAATAGAATATTAAATTGTTCCTTTATTTATAGTCCAAATATAACCAATCGCTTTCACGAATACTTTAAAAACTCAATAAGTTTCTTTGAGACTTAGTACGACAACATACTTTATTGATAATCAATTTTATTTCATCAAAGTAGTATAATTTGGCTCTTTCTAGAGCTTTCAATTAATTTTGTACTATCACATATTCATCAACATCCATATGATGAATATCTCTTTCAAGGAGAAAGTTATACCAGTATCGTCATGGTCAAAATCATTATAGGCAAGATATGTTTCTTCTATTACTTTCACCGTGTAATAATCACATTGCAATAATATTTTGGCATGATCACAATTGGTACGTGATCAATGACCATTTATGCCATACTAATGAAATTATTTTCTTATTTCATCTCAAACCTCTTTCTAGAGGTGAGTGTGATATATTCACTAGCACATGCACATTCATATTCTTCTGTATATGTATTCATAAATCACATGTTCTCACATTCACATCATGAATTGACCATAATCATCTATATGTGCTTTACAAAATCTCATGTCAAATCGATGACAAACATTACTTTCACAGAGTGCAAGGACTACTTTGAGAGTCCTTATTATTCTCATTAGCACAATGATGACGATTATAATTTCGTCTATTGCCATGTCCACATCCATTTATACCTTCACGGTAATAATTTTATCTTCTTTCAGACTTATTACATATTGCTATCACATTCTCTTAAGGGAATGAGAATGAAGTAAATTCAATGGGACGAGTTTTCACTTCTTGTGCTCATAATCATATATGATTTGATCATGTCATAGAAATTTTACCACTTTGGATGGTTATAATTTCTCATAAACTCCAATAGAGTTATAATCAAAATTTATTGTCTTCGTTTGTATTAAAAATCAAATTATAAAATTTCAAGAATTTAAAAGAGAAAAATAAAGTAAAATACCTACCTTAAATCCAGAATTTATTCCTGAAGGAATCATGGAACAATTGACAATTACCATGCTCAATATTATGCATAAGTTGATCCCCATGCACGTATCCCAAAGCCTAAACTCAATCAGTTAGAGTCTTGTGTTGATAACGTGTTATAAAATAATATAAAGAGAAGAAGAGTATTGTAGAGAAAAGTAGAGAGAGAATTCTAATTGATTGAGATCAATTGCAATAGAATATAACTCATCTATTTATAGGGAAAGAATGATTTAACCACAAAGTAACAAACCCTAAAATCTTTCTAAAAATAGACATTCACCATAAATAAAATACATATTTATAACATAACTGATATATATATATAACTTGAATCCGTAGTTTATTTTAAATAACAGAAACCCTACATAGGAGGAAGGATAAAGAAAGGTCCGATGAGAAGCAAATATTGCCTCTTAAAATATGAATTAGCAGTTGTATCAACTGGCACAACTCATTTCTGACTTATTTTTCTGATTCGCCATCCATTTAGCGTAATGCATTACTAGTGCGCTACTGGAAGAGGAAAGGCCGAAAGGGCCATTATATTAAAAAAAAGAATTGATGAATGTTTTGCTTCTATGCATTATTTCTGGGTGCTCGTTTACATAATCATGTGCGAAGATATCATTGCCTTCATGTGTACCCTAAATCCCAATTTTGTCCAAATACTTAATTGGTTTGACTAAAAACACCACATGTGCGCTGACATGTTTCAACTAAGACAGATTAATTAAGATGGTAAACATTTAGTATCAAATAAAGAAATTACCATGTTTAATGTGATGCAATGATGGAGAATTGATTTGTCAAAAGAGACTTTCACCGGCCATGCTTTTGCATTGCATCTATATAAAGATGTCTCTGTCAAAACCCATTGTATTTTTACTTCATGAATTTATCAAAAAGCTAATGTTTTTATGTGTACAATTAATGAGGACCAAAAGTAGTAACATATCATCACTAAAAACACTGGCTTTTTGAGGCAACCAAAATAAGATCAACCTTTCATGTCTTGACACTAAGCAACACAAGTTTCACATCATTGTGTTCTCTGTTTTAGAGAAAGGAGGAAAATATCATCATTTACTGTTTCTGATGGAGTAATTAAACGTGTTCATATTTATCAGTTTTTCATCCTAGATATTAATTGAACTTGCTCAAGACACATAAAATGCAGTGTCATTCTTATGTTAGTTCTATTAGGTCAGGTACGTATCCAAAAAAAATAACATAGATCCCTCCAGTAAGATTCAAAAAACGAAATTAAAAAGAAGTTCCCATACTTGTTACTTGTTAGATAAAGAAATCCTGAATTACTAATCTTAACCTTTGTTTTTAAATTTTTTCTTCGAAGGAAGAGTAGGATTGAAACAAACTTAAAACACAGCCGGTGTTTATATTCAGTTCATATATAAATACATAACGTATATGTACTGTTATCAGTATCGCTAAATTATATTTAATTAATATGACTTTCACATTAAATAATATGATTTGGTGTATACTCAATACAAATAAGGTTTTCTATAGAATATTGTGTCAGATTTTTCTTACGCTAACACAATTTCTCGAGTACCTATTTAATTAAGAAAAATGAAAATAACCATTCATATGCTTTGTCTTTATTGTCAATCCTTTCTTCATGTTTAAGTTGTTTCAGGAGTTGATTGAAATATACACGACTATAAGGAATGTGATCAAAATTGATAGTGATGATACGTAACTTTGAGTTGTCCATTTTACACCTAAAGGCCAGGTAAATTAAAAGTGTAATACCCCATGCTAGGGTCCACAAAATCAGAAGACTGCAAAAGTTAAGAATAGGTCACTATCTGGCAAGGAACATTTTGTGTTGACGTATGAGAGCTCAGTCATCCTAATCTGCTTTTTACCAAGAATGTTCTGAGTTAGTAGTAAATGCATGGAATGGAGTCGGCTGATACACGATTCTTTAATTCTTCAATTGAACCTAATAGTTTCGATACAGTGTGATTGATCAGACAAGTACCAAGGGCTTTCGGTAGACTTCTTTTATTTTTGAATTAGCTTGCGACAAGTCCTAGCATTAGTATGAGTTTGTTGACCGCGAAAAAAATTAAGTTTAAACTCCTAATTTCAAAAGTGAAGTAGATCCAATAATAAAAACTTGAGAGAGAAAACCCAGCAATCTTAAGTTCTGAATCGCTTTCGGTGGCGAAGCCAAGACTTTTCTCAAGGGTATTCAAATTTGAAAGAAGTAAAAAAAAATTTCGGCAAAGAGTATTCAATATATATTATATACCTTTAAAACCTAATATTTTACCTATATAGATGGTGTAATTTTCCGACAAAAGAGATCAATTGACCACTCTCTAAGACATGTAGCTTTGCTCCTGTCCGCTTCTTCATAGTTTAAATGATATATATATATATATATATATATATATATATATATATATATATATATATATATATATATATATACACACACAACTATGGACTTAGATTTCGGTGAAGCTGCACATCTGGCCGTTCGGTCAAAAGTATTGACATCTGCTAGTTAATATCCACATATAATACACTAATTAGGTATAGTATATGTATGTTTTACTTCTATTTTTTTAGGTGTGGCTATGCAGTGCAGTTAAGGCTGGTCACTTTCTTTGTTGGCCCAAAATTTAAAAGTGGTCCTATTAAGCAAAGGCCAGAAAAGCCCTACGGGTCTTAGACCTTGACCCTCGAGGCCTCACCTATGATGATTAAAGGAGTCTATCATTAAATGAAAATGGTCCTCCTCAACTTGCGCCATTACCTCAGGCCCATAACTTCTCTGAAGTTGCCTGCTATCTTTTGACTAAGGTCCCCCTACGTGGCTACAAGAGTAACCTCTTACTATTTCTGAAATATGTGATGTTATTGTAGAAAATTTGGAAATGTCTACTTATGGTTCTAAGTCTAAAGTAACTAATAATAAATTGACCATGTATATCAAGTGTTTTAAATGGAAAACATGCCTTCCTACACTTAAGATAGCAGTTTTTTAAAAAACTTCGTGACATTATAATATACTACTTACAAGTTCAGTTTCATGATAGTAGTAAGTGATTTTTTCTCATCTATTCAAGTTTTGGTGGACATAATTATCCGATAGCTATACTATCAGGTAATTAAAATACCGATCAACTTTGGTTGGTTTTTTTCGGACTTTTTTTTTTTAATTTAATTGACCGACCAAAGTTGGTCGGAACTCTTCCGACTTTCAAAATACCGTCCACATGTAAATGGTCGGGTTTTGGACGGTTATTAGCCATTACCGATCAATTTTGGTCGGTGTTTTTGGACGATTTTATCCGGATTTCTAATAGTGTGTATTTGTGAATGGTGTGTCATGTTATCATTTATGAAGAGAAAATGATGGACAAACACTAATTAAGGGGATAGTGGCTTGGTAATGAAAGAGCATATTTTTTGTTATTTGAACATATAGAAGAATATTGGAGTAGTACTTACCTTTCATCTTTTCTTTCTCCTCTTGCCCCGTTTATAGCTTGCCGAAAGGGAGTATCTTTTTCAAGAATTATAAAGTAAGTGGAGATCTCCATTTGTGGAAGGTGATAAAGGGGCTGCCACTATGAACAGAAAAGTTTTATGTTTTTCATTTTCTTTTATCTGGAAAGACGTAGGTTATTGAGATCCTTATAGAATATTCACGCTAATAGTAGATTGTAAATTCTGCGGCCTAATCCCCACTATCTCGTTGGGCTGGGCTACTCCTGAAATATGAGTCCAATTATTCCATGGACCTAAGCCCAATCCATCTTTACCATATGGGCCACAGAACAAGGGTGAAGTACACAAATAGCCCTTAAAGTAAATGGTCTTCAATGTTTTGTTCCCTGGGTAGGAAGTTTAACAAGTGCTTGCCTCATATGCAATATTTTTATCTTTTGACGTCCAAGTTCTGTGCATAGAGCAATAGAACAAGAGGCCAAAAAGTGTTTATATTTTTGTACGGGAGAAATTCAAAAATAGCCAGATTTACAAGTAATAACTGAAAAATAGTCATAGTTTCAAAATTAATCGAAATTTAACCACTTTTTATGTAAAGATAAATCTGAACGAAAACACGGTTTAAAATCCGAAACATCATATATTGGACTTCCAGTATAATATACTGGACTTCCAACACGATATACTGGAGTTCCAGTATAATATACTGGTCCAGCATAATATGCTGGAAGTTCATACGCAAGTAGAGGCGGACCCAAGATTTGAGCATGACGGGAGCACCACTGTATGTTAATCACTAGCGATAAAATTCGATGTGCAACTCTTTGAAAACTTAGCGATTATGATAACTTATCATCCAAGTATTATTAAAAAAAAGCTCTTTAGAAAAAAAATTCTAAAGTTCTAGAGAAAGAATGATTCTTTGCAAAATGGGTACTACGGGAAGATAAAGAATAAAATCAATTAAGTTGATATGTATTAATACTAAACTATAAATAAATTCAAAAAAAAAAGATAAAAGTAAAAAATAAAGCAATTTGCTATTAAATATAAATTACATTGTATTCAAAGAACCAAAATATTAACTAAGTTGAGTATTATATATTAGTACAAAATTATGATTGAATTAAAAAAAAAGAGATAAAAGTAAAAGATAAAGCAATTTGCTATTAAATATAAATTATATTGTACTCAAGAATAAAAATAGAAAGGAGGAGAAAAAAGCTGAACGTGGGTTTCGAACCTACGTTACCAGCAAAAAGTGCCCAAATCAACTAGTTCTCTCATCTGCCTCTTTTTTTCTGGGGCACACTTAAAATATTTAAAAGGTCCCATATAAATGTACAGATATGTATATACATATTTTTTGCCGAGGCTAACGGGGTCACGTGACCCCTCAACCCACCAAGTAGGTCCGCCTCTTTACATATCCAATCTCCAATATATTATACTGGAACTTTTCGTGTATTGGAGTTCCAGCATAATATGCTGTAAGTTCATACACATGTGCACTAATCTCCAATACTTTATGTTGGAACTTTTCGTGTTGCAGCAGTAACTATTTTTCAATAACTTTGTAAATACGGACTATTTTTCAATTACTAATCAAAAATTGGCTAAGCCATGCTATTTTGACCAATTTTTTGACAGAACAATATCCATTAACATAATAGCCATACTTTTCCATTCTGTTAGCCCTGTGGCTTAAAAGTGGCTACAACTAGAATTCATGATCCTGTACGTTTATTGAGACTTCAATTTTTACCTGGAGGTAGATTTCCTGGAATTCTGAAGTAAATGAGTGCATTAAAATTGAAATAATCCTTCACATCATATTGATCTCCAGCCTCTACCTCAACAAGTAGAATTTCTCAATCGACATTGAAAGCTTAGTAATGGCGGAAACCGAGAAAGAAGAGCTGGAGGAGTCCGACCAAAGCGAAAATCAGTTCGTATGGGATGAAAGTTCTCAGCTTTACTACCACGCCCGGTACTGTCTTCTTTTTTCGAACAATTTCCGTGATTCATCTCCAATTCCATTCCTTTTTTCTCTTTTCCGCTCCTGAAATTAGGGCTTAACATTTTATTCACTTCTGAATTTAATCTGAGTTTCGTAGAATTTGGAGTTCTTTTAGCAATTATATTAATTACTTAAGATTAATCGTTATTTCTCGCGTTCATTTGTAGCTAATATGTGTGACCTTGGTCTGGTTTGATGCAGCGCTGGATTTTATCACGATCCTCAAGCAGGCTGGTACTACAGCTGTAAAGATGGCCTATATTACAAATTCGAAAATGGTACTTATGTTCTCATGGAGTATTCTCAGGTATCTTTTTTGGGTTAAGCCTTCCAATTTACGACATCCAAACGTTAGCGTAGTAGTTAATTTTCGGAGTGATTTGTGTTTGTAAAGCTCTTTTATTATTCAACGTCAGGGTGGTTCTCCTGAAAAGAATGGTTGTGAGGGCGTTGCACCTGCAGTGTCTAACAAAGATGAGATAAATGCAGACATCAGTGAAACTGTGGCTCAAACAGTGGAACCACTTCCTTTTGAGCTTTCTGAAGGTGAATAAGTTTGCCTGCCTGTCTATGATTGTGTATAAGATATTGTGTTTTGTGATGAAGTTTGTTGCTGCAGTAAATATACTTTGCTTATCCATTAAGTTTCGAGCTATTCAAACTTTTTGTTGCAACTTGGTGGGTGCAAGTAGTCTAAGATATATAGATGTGGAGCCATTACTAGGAATCAGTTTCCTTATAAACTGTGAAAAGTGGTTTCTTTGGTTATATACTTCTGTTGTCCATTTGGAGTTAAATGAATTGTAGCAGTTTCTTCTGAATTATTACAGGCTGAGTTATTATCGAATCAGTTTTGCTCATGGTTTGCTCATTGCTGATCTATTTAACCTGTGAAAACTGTTTGATGTAAGATGTTTATTCATGCAATTTCTTCACTTATGATATCTGTAAATTCTTATGTTATTTTACTTTGTGTCATTATTGAGCCCTCTTGCTATCAGTCCTTTGTCACCACCATTAGTGTTTTCAACCTAAGTGTAATCATTGTTCTTCGAATTGCGACCTACTTTCAATAAAAAAAACTATTTGGGCATGATAATCCTTATTTTTGGTAACATAGAAGTCATCTGCACTTGACTGTCGCTAACATTCTCTTTCGATTTCCCTCTAAGCAGAGCAGTTGGAGAATACCGATTGCAAGCTTCCAGAAAATCCACCACCACCCTCAGAGTGGTAAAACAATGTGTTCAGTTATCTTGTACGTTTGTTCTTGTAGTAGTTCTTCTTTCCAACTGGTGTAATACTTCTACTGTCAGGCTTGAAGAAACTCTCATTGAACTTTATCTGGCAAATTATTCCACTCAAGCTGCCAATAGTACTCCTGACATGACAGTTGCTCCAGAAACAAATGAAACAGATAACTCATATTTGTCCGCACCTGGTTGGTTCAAGATTTCTGCTTTGCTAAAAATATGATTTGAACTACTGTATTGCAAGTCATTCTACCGTGGTTGGTGCAGGGAATGATAGCACATATGAACTCGAGGAAGGTGAATGGATACCAGATGACTGGACAGATTCTGCTGATCCGAATGCAGATGTCATGGATGAAGGTTAGTATTGATTTTGGTACTCGGCATTTCTTTATTATATATAATTTTTCTCACTTGGAATTAAGCATTAGTGTTGAAATGTTGTGCATGTGGGCGTGGCAAAAAGTTTGCCTATCGTCAATTGCTTCCTTTGCGTTTCTTTTTTTGTCTAGCATTTTCTATTGACAGGTTTAACTCTAAGTGAGATTGAGGCGTAGTAGTTGTTGTATAGGTTTAACTCTTCTCCAATGACATAGTAGTTTAGAAATTCAAGATTTAGTAGAGGAAGATATAAAAAGGGCAGCCTGGTGCACGAAGCATCCCGTGTTCACGCAGGATCCAGGGAAGGGCTGCACCCCAATGGGGAAGATTTCCTCATAAAAATTATTTGGGGTTACCGGAGAGAACTAATGATGGTGAATCTGTCCATTTTCGGAGTTCAGATGGAACAAGTATTTGGCATTCTTAGCAGTGTTGTGGGAAAAGTTGATGCGCTCTCTCTCGCTCTCGCTCTNCCCCCCCCCCCCTCGCTCTTATTTCTTTTTGTGGTTCGAACAAAGTGGGAGTTAAGAAAAATCTTGACTACCTCAGGGATTCCTCTATGCTGCAACTCATGCAGAAAAAATGGAATAGGCAAGCAAGGAAAGAAGAAGGATTTTGAAATAATATGATGCTTATTTTGAACTTCTTCATTTTAATACTCTTGTATGCATGAAATTGACTGAAGTTTCCTCAGAACAGGCGTTTGTTTGGAGGAAGAAAGCTGGCGATCCCAGTATGGTCAAGTTGAACGACCATTTGAAGATTCTCTGTCACATATTCAGGCTGTTGATTTGTGGGACTGGTCAGTGGTTAAAAAGATCAGAAAAGGTCGAAAAAGAAGGGTGGCCAGGCTGGTTGGACGACTGGTGAAGCCCACTGCTAAGTTGCATCCATCAATGCCCTCGAGTGGCCATCTTCTTAAAACTGCTCCAGTATGTGAAGTCCATCTTGATCTGGTACGAGTTACATCAGGTTTGCATTGTCAAACTTCCATTTACAGGGAATCTTCTGCATCCTATGCAATTACACATATCATTATCACTTACTGCTAACATGTCCTGTTTTAGTTGAGGTTTAGAATATGGCCAGTTAAACTATTGTGATCTACTTTTTAAAAGAATCTCAAGTAACGTAATTCCCTTTCATATGTTCTCTTTATTCGATCTGTGATATTCTCATTCCATGTGCTAGAAACTTCCTTTTTATTTTGTTACATGTGAGCGCACTCATGCTGCCCTGGCAAAACTTAGTGGCCCAATAATTTCTTTTCCTGTTTCTGTCATCAGCATGTATGCATTCACATTCATTCATGATCAGCCTGATTCAGAATATTATCATATTATGCGTTCATATTTTAGGTCAAGTCATGTAAGTTATAGTATGTATATCTGGACTGTAAAGGAGTTGTAATGAGGTGCAACTTTGAAGGAATAAGGATTTCCAACTTCTTCTGAAATATCCATAACTCTCTTCGGCATTCTGAAATAAGCTTGCTCTAAAAGGAAGTGAAAACTGCAGATACAATCATTTATTTCATTAAATAGCAAATTCACAGAATACTTGTGTAGAAATAAAGAAAAATTCTGTTTATGTGATGTCATAAAAAGATGTTCTTATCTTGAGTATGAAATTTTAATTAAGGCGTGGGCTAGTTTCTATCTTCGCCGGCATTCTATCAAAATGTTTCCTTCCTACAGGTCAGGTGTATAGGTTGAGAAATCCTAGCACACAATATCTGGCTTCTTTGTCCAATTATGATTCTTCCAATCCAACGAAGAGTTGGCGCTTTCCACAAATGTCAATCAGCAGAGAAATCCAGACATGCTCACCAGTCACTGAAAGATATAAACCCATAAGCACAGGGCTACCTGGTGAGGAGGATGTGTGTCTGCCATTAGAGATCAGTGCGCCTGAAAGGGTATTTTACGTCCACTTTATGTTTCAAGTACTTTACAATTTTTCTACTTAGAGATGTTTTGGGTTATTGGTTATTTGAGATAAAGTTCCTCTATGCAGTCAATTAGGGTGAGTTCTTTAGCAGATTTAGTATCTTAAAGCTCTAAAAATGAGTTAGACCTTTTCGAAAAGAATTACTATCCAATAATTTGCTGCACTAGAAAATTTGTTATCAGGGAAAAGTAGTAAATTGTATTGAAGTATTTACATGATCAGCACAGCTAAAAAAAGTGAAGATCAAAATAACATGTCACTACAGCTAACAAACAACACAATGAAATATCGAGACAATAGTGCTAGTGCTGAGCTGTGTTTGGATGGATGAATATTTCATTCTCATTAGTGATAAAATAACCAATCGAAGACGTGGGAGGGATGATCTAGTGGTAGGGACCCTCCATCTCCAAGCGTAAGGTTATATGCTTGAGTCACCAAGGAAAAAAGTGGGTAAGGGCCATTTGTGCCTCCTGGATAGAAGGGCTTTTTGTTCAGTGGTTGGGAGAATTCTACCGTGTATGGTAAAAAAAAATTGAATTGTTTCATAAGAAAATTTTGTAATTTCCAGCAATCAAAAAAGATAATTTTGTAAGTTTACTGGAGAAATGCTTTCTCCTATTTAGATGGTCATGTACTAGGATCTATATCTTACCTATCTGTTAAATTGTGCCATTTTGTCATTCCAGGCCAGAGACCGTGTGTACAGGGACAGAGCTGCAGAAAGAAGAGCATTGCATGGCGGGTTTGGTGTTGGTCCAGGGCAAAAAAATTCACCCAACTGTGATGATTCTGTTCCTTTGGATACATCTGCTGGTCCAGAGGAAGCTCTTTCTGAATCCTTGAGCAATTCATTTGGAGCTGGTAGCTATGCCAGAAGAATTTTGGAAAACATGGGCTGGAAAGAGGTATAATTTAAAACTTTCACGAGCTCGGTAATTATAATTTTAGCTACAATTGTCATGAGGTGGTTTCACATAACTTAGAAATGCTTTATCTTATGACCTCAAGAAAAGAAAGTAGAAACGCGCCTAGACTTTTACCTTTCTATCACAAAAGATAAAAGGAGATTCACCTAGACTTGTACTACTCCGAATTTTGTTCTATTTCTTTCTTTCAAATTGATCGCCTATCTCTAGGTGTCCATCCAATCTTTTCACTCGTGTGGAAAAGGAACCTTTCCCTTGTTAATTCATTAGAAGTTTGCTGTGGGCCTCTTTAACTTTAAGGTTGGACGGCTTTCTTTGCCCCAGGTTGGCGAATCACATCCTCGTGCAACGACATTCTTTGTTTGTGCCCCTTACCATTCTCGCAAAGTCTTTGAGCGGATGTATAGCCCTAGATGTAAAGGGGTTCTTGAACCCTTCTAAGCAATTAGAAGAGCGCGGCCCCAAAGCGGAATTGACCGGTGGTGCTTGATCGAAGCTCCAGTAGGTAGCCACTCCCTTCTCAGAGAACCGTCTTTTATCAAAAAGAAAAAGTTCCAACCATCGATATTTGAAAATTATTAGATTCTCTTTAATGGTAATTTCAGTGCTATGTCTAATAGTGAAGATAATGTCACCTCACGATTTTTTTTTGTGAAAGAAACTGCTTAAGTGAAATTTGCAAATGTACTAATGGCATTGACACCTAATGGCTTGGCTGTTCAAACAGGGGGAGGCGCTTGGCTGCAGCAACAATGGATTGATCGAACCACTACAGGCCACGGGAAATAAAGGTTCTGCAGGTTTGGGGTGGAACGATGATAGAAGAAAGCAGTTGATGTACAGTTCTAAATAAATGAGGGATGTAATTCCTCGTTGGCTGTCTGGTAGAATGTAATAATCTAACTTCACTTGTCTGCTCAATCAGCTTAGTTTGCTATTTGTTGCCTTTTTACGTGTCACTTATATGCTTTGACCTATTTTATTGAACACTGTATTGTTAAGATAGATTAACATAGCACTTAAAAATCATATAAAAAGTTGTTGGACAAAATGTTAGAAAACAAAGTGTCCCAAATTAGCTTCCTAATTTTTGGTGTTGGGTTGCGCGAAATTCTGCCCCCTTTTTTTCTCCTGAAATACTACACAAATAACTATTAATTAATAATAGTTTAATAGCTTTACAACTATTATGCCCTTTTGGCCGATGAGTAGTTATGGTTGCATGTTTGATATAGATAATTCGAAAATGATATATACTATCTGATAAGACTGTCTAAACTTAAAAATTGTACATCATGGGATTATCTATCGTAAATATCTGTTTTTTAATATTTAGTTTTGAATTCAAATTTAACCTTTATCTTTCACTTATCAATTCAAAATTTTTATTACAATTCTTATCGACTTTGTATAAATTAGTTTTCCCATGCGTCCTTTTCTTAAACCGCTACTTGGCTTAACCACATTGAAAACTGCCCTCCATCATATAAGTACACTGTTAAAGACTAAAACTTGTTATTTTAAAATTAGATCCATTTTCTTATCGGATGGAATAAATGGGTATAAGGGACATGTGTTAAATGAGGTTTCATATTAATACACTGGATTTGTCGTTGTTGTTGTTGTTATTACTATATTAAAAAGTATATTTTTTAATATGACATGCCAAATGGATGTTCTTAATTATTTTTTAGTCAAAACGCAATAGTTAGGTGACTTTGTTGTCCCAAACAAAACAAAAATAACTTTGGTAAGATATTTTTATAAATTGGATGACCATCTATAATTAATTCCAGCTGTATACATGAAAAGCTTCAAATTCTCTCAACATTTGTGTTCTTGGACTTTCTTTAAGGTACAAAAGAATCACGCCCAATCTTGTTTCAAAAACCACGAGACACCCAAATTGTGATAGATTAAGTTGTAAAGTTGCTTTGATTAATAAAAACTTTGAATATTTTTATTAATATGATAATATTAAAGTTTTAGATCTTCCAAAAATCTATTGATTGTAAAGTAGTTTAAACTTTGTCGGAAATATCAAAATAAATAGAATAATGAACATAAATTGGGACGACAAGTTGCCGGTTTGGCAGTATTGTGGTCTTTCGATATGAAACTGTGAGGAAAAAGCAAAGAGGAGTGATTTAACGATGCACTTTGCCACAGCTAGATTGGCTACACTTTACAAAACAAACAACCCTCACAGTGCCACACCATAACACATCGGTCAAATTGCAAGTTAATACTTGTAAAAATGTTCTGCGTTTGTTACCCAAAAAAAAAGGGACAATATAGAACATACTGGTGCTGGTGCGATGGATAGGGAACTAAATACACCGACTGCTGCTACCAATTGCCAGGTCGGCGGCTTCATCTTCCATTTGCTTTGTTGTTGTACCATTTATGGATAAATACACATTGTTCGTCAGTCCCTCCATCTGTTTGCACAGGCCTGCAAGAGCAAATGAAAGTTGTTAGAAATTGAGTGAATCAATCTACTAATCAACAGAAACTAGTTAGGTTAGGTCAGACAAAAAGGAACCCCGATGAAAGCAAGAGGGTAAAATGAACACATGTCAAGAAAACTCTACAACAAAATTAGCAAAGATATAGATACCTTAAGCAACAAGGGTGCTTGATGCCTAGTTACGCCATGTTTCTTTTTTCACCACAAAATATATGAATGTGAAAAGTCAAATACAAACAAAATCGTCAGCACTGGCAAGAGCAGGTTAATGGGTGAATCAGTGTAGGAATTAATGGCTTCTCAGTTGGGGATGGTACAGGTGATATGACTCAATTCTATGTAAAAGCATGAAAAGAATAAGGGCATGCAGATACATGGTAACCACATAGATCAGGTGACAGCAGCTGGTTTTTTTCTGGGTACAAAGAAGATATGCATGTGAATCATGTGGTTAAGTTCCTTGTCCAATATTTACTGAAGCATATAATTTCTACAAAAAACCAAATTATAATCTAAGAGTGACTATGTCTTTACTCATGTAACGTCATGAACCAGAGGAGTATATGCAAATATTACCAAATGTTTCAACATTTAAAGCAAATTTAAACATCCTCACCAATACTATCCACTACACTGATCATATCTAGAACCTGTTGTACCAAACACACCAATCAATCACAATAAAACAAGCAGCAAACAAAAAATTCCTATCCCAATCAAAAGGCAAACAGAGATGTGTTTATGAAGCAACTTGAGAGAACACTAACCTTCAAATTGACTTTTGAGTTCAGCATTCTGAGACTTCTGCAAAGCCAGTTTTATTGTTAATTCATGTATCTGCAAGTGAAGAAACAAAACATCTGTAACATCTCACATGTATGATGTATCACCTTTAAAGTAATCATCATAATTAAACAAACCTGATAAAACCAAGCTAAGCAACTAGGTAACTTATTAATAGACT
The DNA here is from genome assembly GCA_005239505.1 of Nicotiana paniculata. Lineage (NCBI taxonomy): Eukaryota > Viridiplantae > Streptophyta > Magnoliopsida > Solanales > Solanaceae > Nicotiana > Nicotiana paniculata. Next base: position 16,266 of record ML349476.1, on the reverse strand, counting down.
AGTCTCTTCCATCTCTAAATTCAGTTGTGAATTAAATGAATATTATATTTTACACACTTCATTGATCAAGATAATCATCTAATACCTTTCCTTCATTAGCCTGGTTTCCGATCCCTTCATTTTCCTCTTGCAGTGTCCTACATTTACCCATTAGCATCTTACCCATTTGGCTTTGTGGGGGTAAAATTGACTGCAGCAATGCTATCATGCAACTCCTTCACTTTCTTATCCTTGTCCTCAACCAAATTCTGGCATTGCAAAACAAGAAAAGATGTAAGCAAGAGTGCGATCAGAGCAAGCAAGCCCATGAAGGAACAATGAGAAAGCCATTTTACACGCCAAAAGCATCCAAAAATTTAAGCACCAACATGCTTTATTCATTGCAAAAAGGATGCATCATCAGAGCTATTAGAGCAATTCAAAAGGTAACTATGCCACCAACAGAACACTGCCCCAGTAAATAACGAATTCCAGTCAACCATCATAGAGACTTGGAAGCACAAAGAGTATCAAACTCCTCTGTATACATTTCAACTTGAAACTAAAATCAACATCCAGACCTTACCTTCAGTCTAGTGAACTCTTCATGAATAGTTGGATCTAGCAATAGCTCCTGTGCCTGTTAATTTACCCCCAAAAGAATAAGGGAACTGAGCAAAAAGTGAACCACCAACAAAGAGATTAAAAGCAAATGTTAACCCAATATTTTTTTAAAACGCTATGGTATAAGTTGAGAGAGAGTGAGAGAGAGAGAGAGAGAGAGAGAGAGCGCACTCAGTGCAGATACATATCATAGCAGAAAAGAACACAAAGCCGCAAAGGTGTATTCAGCAAATCATAGTGCTGTTCTGAGAAGAAAATAAGTAAAACAGAACATAAAGAATAAAAAAACAGAAAGGTTTTATTCCATAAATCTGGCATTGCAACGTCTAGATTTCTGGAAATTACTGGAACTAATTATATATTCCTTGAAACTTTCTTAGTACCATCTGTTCTCACCTAACATGAACATCTATTAGGCATCATCGAGCAAATCCGAATACAAATCTTAGAGAAACTAGTTAAGGGGGCAGCCGGTGTGTGTGCATAATTTTGGTTCAACTAGGAAAGAATATAAACTTTAAAAAATAGGTTGAACAGATGTGACTCTGAGCATAACTGTCAAAGGAGAGTTCAACTACAAGGAAATCACCATCCATTAAATACAATAACAATTTCAACATCTCTGATTTTTTTATACGTTTGATTATGAGGGCGTCGTTGTAAAAATAGTGCCGGCTTCTCAAATTGTGACACAGTAAGAATATATCTGTCCCTTAATTAGGAGTATAGATAGTAAGGAACAAGTGCCCACTGAGGACTAAATCTTTTCGTAAAGATTAAAGATCCAAACTCAGCTAGTAGGATCTGTATTAGGATTAGGCAGAATGATTCAAGCAGATCAGAGGTCCAGGCCACAATTTGCTCTTAGGCCATCTCCAATCCTTGCCTCCATTTTCTCCTCCAAAATGGAGTAAAGTTACTCCAACCATTACTCCATTTTTTACTCCAAAAAAGAATATTCCATTTTATATTCTTCTCTCTCTTCAAAATTGTATTATTATCTTTTATTTAAATTTTATTTTCTTATTTCTATTAAAGAAATTCTATCTTTTTTTCTTTTTACATATTCATCACATATAATTTTTATTCCTTTCTTATATAACCATTTAATATAAAATTATTTTATACCATAAATGTTTAAATAATAAAGTTTGTAAGTAAATATTATAGATTATATATATTAACGGATACAACAACAAAAAAAAAAAAACCAGTATGATCCCAACAAGTGGGGTCAGGGGAGGGTAGTCTGTACGCGGACCTTACCCTTACCTAATGCAGGTAGAGAATTTGTTTCCAATAGATCCTCGGCTCAAGAAAGGCAAGAAGAAGAAAAAGAAAGCAAGAAAGGAAAAAAGAAGGAAGAAAAAAGAAAAAGGGAGAGATAAAGGATAAGTAGTACCAAATAATAGCAACGGGGAATACAATACCTGAGGCGAACAAAACCACATAACGTAATAAAAATCTAAGAATATGAGGGGGAATGCATGCTACTAAGACTATCGGTGAACAACTAAAAACTACCCACTAACCTTCTACCTTAATCCTCGACCTCCACACCCTCCTATCAATGGTCATGTCCTCAATGAGCTGAAGCAGCGCCATGTCCTGTCTAATCACTTCCCCCCAGTACTTCTTAGGCCTACCTCGACCTCTTCTAAAACTCTCCATGGTCAACCTCTCACACCTCCTGACAGGAGCATCAATGCTTCTTCTCTTAACATGTCCGAACCATTTCAGCCTCGACTCCTGCATCTTGTCCTTCACGGAGGCTACTCCTACTCTCTCCCGGATAGCTTCATTCTTAATCCTATCTCTCCTGGTAAAACCACACATCCATCTCAACTTTCTCATCTCTGCTACTTTCATCTTCTGCACTTGGGAGTTCTTGACTGGCCAACACTCAGCCCCATACAGTATAGCCGGTCGAACCACCACTCGATAAACCTTACCCTTAAGTCTTGGCGACACATTCTTATCACATAAAACACTGGAAGCAAGCCTCCACTTCATCCATCCTGCTCTGATGCGACATCTTCGTCAATCTCCCTGTTACCCTGGATTATAGACTCGAGATACTTAAAACTCGCTCTCTTGGGGATAACTTGAGCATCAAGCTTAACCTCTACGTCTGCATCATGGGTCCCGTGGAGCTGTCAATATGGGTCGGGTCGGGTTAGCCCAACTCAGCCCACGTGGGCTTTAGCAATTGATGGGCTGGGCTAGCCCACCATTTTGATGGGCTTTATAATGGTCAGCCCACCCCAACCCTATGTGGGCCGCAGGCTCTCACGGGCCGGCCCATAATTTTTTAAATATAATTTTATATTTTTTCTTTAAGTTATAACCTAAAAAAAGATAAATATCTAAACGTTAAAAAAATATTTTATAGGAAATTTTTTGCCTCAAAACAAACTATTCAAGAGAACGTCCATGACGCTTATGGGATATACAACACGTCATTTTCATCAAACACATTTGAATCCACTTGTGACAAGGATGTCTTAACATGTTCACTTTCATCTACATCTACAATTCATATGCAATATTAATTAGTTAAATATTAAGAATAATTAAATTCTAAAAACTAATAATATTCAAATTCACGTAAAAAAATATTACCAGTTTGAGTTTGGGAAAAGCCGTGCAACCAATTTCGAGTAGTAACAAGTGTTTGGATATTTTCATGATGGATGCAACTTCTGTACTTTGTCAATACACGACCACCAATGCTAAATGCTAACTCTGATGCTACAGTGGTAATAAGAATACTAAGTACATCATGCGCCATCACTAAAAGATCGAGATATTTCTAGAATGGTCCTTCCAATACATGACAACATCCATTTCTTGGAACTTCTCAAGATCAAGCTTTGATTCCTCTAAGTAAAGATCCAATTCTGACTTTCCATCAATAGAGGCAATATACGTTATATATTTCATATATTTTAAATAAGAAAATTTATTAGGTCCACGGCCCGGCCCGACCCGGCCCAACCCAGCCTCAGTCAAGCCTCACGGGCTTACTCGGATCGGGCTTAAAAGCCTCACTTTTAAATGGGCTCCAAAAACTCTAGCCCAACCCAACGGCCAAGTCCATATTGACGGCTCCTGTCACTGAATTTGCACTCCAAGTATTCTGTTTTGGTTCTACTCAGTTTGAAACCTTTAGACTCCAAGGTCTGTCTCCAAACCTCCAACCTCGTGTTAAATCCGCTTCGCGTCTCGTCAATCAACACTATATCATCGGCAAATAGCATGCACCAAGGCACCTCCCCTTGGATGTGTCGCGACAGTACATCCATCGCCAAGGCAAATAAAAATCGGCTAAGAGCGGATCCTGGTGCAACCCCATCTCTACAGGGAAATGATCCGAGTCACCACCCACAGTCCTCACCCGAGTCTTAGTATCATCATACATATCCTTAATCACCCTATGTACGCTACTGGAACGCCGCTAACCTCCAAACACCTCCACAGGACCTCCCTTGGGACTTTATCGTACGCTTTCTCAAGGTCAATAAACACCATATGCAAATCCTTCTTCTTTTCCCTGTACTGCTCCATTAATCTCCTTACCAGATGAATCGCTTCCGTAGTTGAACGCCCCGGCATGAATCCAAACTGATTATCGGAAATAGACACACACCTCCTCACCTTGGCCTCCACCACCCTCTCCCAAACTTTCATAGTGTGACTCAAAAGTGAAATCATTGATATACAAGATAATTAAGTACATATTACATTATGGTAAAATTCAGATTAAATACTACATAAATATTCAACTTCCACCTCTAGTATGCTCTCAAAAATGATCTATTAATGCATTACGAAGAGCAAAATGAGCATCTTTATCCTTAATTCTTTTGTGTCGAGCTAAAAATTGTTCAAGAAAGCAAGGCTATGCTAATATATCATCGGAGTCTGAGACTCCTACCCCTAATTCACCCTATCTATCATATCCTAACTTATCATCATTTTCACTAAATTTAAATGAAGATGTTGCAGGTGATTCCACATCATCACAACGACCTAATGAGGTAAAGAAAGAAAAAATGAAGAGAAAAATCGATGAAGATTGTGAAGATAGTCCAATCAGAAAATAATCGGATTGTTGAGGTGATGAATAATGCAACTGAGACAAAAAATGAAGAAGTTTTGAGTTCAAAAAGAAAAACTAAGACTAAAGGAATTGAAAGAAGAAAATAAAATTTTAGCCATCGATGTGGATTCTATTATGGATCCGACTCGTCGTGAATTTTTGCGACAAAAACAACAACGAATAATGTATAAAAGAAGTCAACAATTTCCACAATCACAACCACAACAATCCTCAGACCCATTCACTCAATACTATAATGATTTTGGTTTATCTAGAAACGACATACCTCCCTACTAAGTTATTATGCTATTTACCGTAGTTTCAATTTTTATGTATTTTCAATTTTAATGTATTTCCAGTTTTCACTTTTCAATTTTAGCAACATCTAATATTTTATATTCGCGCCTTTTATTTTTTGAGATCATTATATATTTTTTGTACAATTATAACTTATAATAAAACTAACCTACAATTTTACATAAAAATAATAAATGCACGAAAATTAATTTATCAAAATTGTACGCCAAAGTTAAAATGTAAAATTAATATTATAAAGATATTACATAAACATAATTAGGTATGTATAAAGAGATAAATTAGAAGAGAAAGTAATAGGGAATAGTAATGGAGGAGATGAATAGTATCACTCCAACATCCCTCATTTTGCAGCCAAAATGCAGCAGCGTTGGAGACCAATTACTCCAAAAACCACCTGTATTATAGCAAATGCAGTTGGCGTTGGAGATGTCCTTAACCTTCGGTTCTCTTTCCTCGCATCAAATGTATCAACAAATAGAAACACAAATTAAACCATTTCCATTCGTGATTCCCTTGGTAACTTACAATTTCCAACCCTAATTACTATGTCCTAAGTGGTTTCTAGCATACCGAGTATTTTGGGGGGTGGGGGGTGGTTCTAGAGCCTTGAGACCTCAACACTAGTATTAGCAGAAAGATTGTATTCTTAGGCCAATACGTGGATAAAATTGATAACTGGACTGGAGTTGGAAGTAAGATTTCGTAACTAGAAGAACCTTCTTCAAGCAAATCAAGCAATTAATACTCTCTCGAATGTTTCCAAAATTACACATGAAGGTGCACCAGCTAATAAAGTGTATTACTTAAGCAAACGGCACAAATTAGCAAAGCAACAACCAAATGAACCAGAAAGAAAAAGGAAGTTTAAAAATTGAAATCTAGGTGGCCACGACAATCTGTTGTCCTTGTTTTGGCAGACAAAACTAAGCCAAGATGCAATTCGTAAAAAAAAAAATGAGGTGGGGATGTAGAGTGAAACTAATTAAACCTGTGGTAGGAAAAATACTACCCTCCTCCGTATACAAAGAAACTCTACAATCTACATCACAAATGACACCAAGAGAGTAATGAGACTTCTATTTTTGTTAGAGGGTAGCCAGGTGGGAGTAGAGCAAAACTAACTTCCCTCGGTTGACAGTTCCATAATACATATCAAACTATCTTGAACATTCTTTTAGATTTCAGCAACATTCAGGTTAAATGCTTTACTTCCCCATAACTAATTAATCAATAATGACATCATAATCAAAAGTCTAACCGAATTCCTAAAATGCTACATCTATACCAAGCAACTTAACGTGTGATACAGAAACAAGCTACACACAACACAGAGATTACACACATTGCACTCCTTTTTAAGGGAGTAAAGTGGGAAAATCATATGAAACGAATCATACTTGACAGCTCAGATACCAAATGAAATTGTTATGTACCTGTTTGACCCACTGTTGCATCTCAAGGTACTTTTCCTCAGAGAAAAGGAGTATACTCGTTGAACTTGGAATGTCCTTTTCCTATGATGGAAAACCTCAAAATATAGAGGGATAATTGTCAGGTATAATGACGGAAGCACATCCTAGAAGATAAAAACAAATCGGACCACTTGCTTTGCACATCTTATCGACTTAGTGTACGTCTGAAGTCTCGGATATTTCTTCACTCAGGACTCATTCGGTTTTATGTATTAGATAGAATAATCATGATATAAAATTTAGTATTTGCTTTAATCCATGTATTGTTATTCCATGTTATTAGCTATAAAATAATACACCAATCAGTGTTACCTCAACTGAATATTCAAAGGAGCACTTCACCTGTTCTTTCCATCTCATGCTGGATAAGAATATCGGCCGACAATACACAAATCAGAGTGCAAAATCAACAAATGAGATGTAAGTTGAAATCTGAAAAGGGTTATCAATCTAAACTGACTAGAAGCCCAACTATTTTTTTGCACAAAACTGGAAAGAATTCAATTAGGTGGAATATGGAATACAATTGAGGGTCAATCTCAACGGTGAGGTGACTGTTTGTTGACAATGCTGAGGCACAAGTAGGATCACGATATTAAAGCAATCTTAGTCATTCATCAGCACTTAATACTACCAATGCTTGAAGCTAAATCTTCTTTGCCACAACGTCTAAGACATTCAATTACATTCTTAGTACAAGGACCTTTAAGCAGAATTCCTTTCCCTACCATTAGACTAGCAAGCTTTGCAGCTTCAACAAGATGATTTTCCTCACATAGTCCAGCCATAAGTATAGAATAAATATCAGAATCTACAGAAGATATGCCTGCAGACTGCTCAATCGCGTCAATCAAGTGATATCCATCAAGTATCCTTCTCTGCTGACAAAGCCATCTCATTATTGTGCTTGAGGTCAAACCATCAGGCTTTAGGCCACCAGCCAACATTCTCCTAAAACACATTTCTGCCTCCTTGAGCTTTCCAATCCGAAACAGTGATAAAACTAGAAAACTGTAACAAGAATCATAGGGAATACCACATTCAGCTACTTTGTTGATGACTTGATGAGCTTCCTCCATATGCCCGTCTTTGCAAAGACCCTGAATCAAAGTACAGATAAGTACCCTATTCGGTTTACAACCAAAATCCTTCATTTGGTCCAAAATACTTAATGCCTCCATCGACTGACCTTTCTCAACAAAATTCTGAACCACAGTAGTATATGTAACGACGTTTGGCTTACACTGCCCACCATCTTTTTCCATTGCTCTCAATAACTCAAGCGCCCTTTCCAAAATCCCGAACCTACAAATCCCATCCAGAAGAGCTGAATAGGTCACCGTATTTGGCACGCATCCATGTCCCCTCATAGCTTTGGTTAATCCACAAGCTTCTTCCAACCTACCCACCTCAGACAACCCCTTAATCATCACAACATAGGTGATCATATCAGGATGAAGATCACTCGAATCCATTTCTCTCATCAAACACATAGCCTCATCAATATCACCCTTCTCGCACAATAATCGAATAACTACATTATACACTGTCGTGTCTGGCCGACAGTTGGACTCTTTCATTTTCCTCAATATCCACAAGCCCAAGGTAGCATCTTTTCCCACTCTACACAAATTCAATATAACCTTAAACATCTTAGCACTTGGAACATAATTATTCTGCAGCCTATAAGCCTCAATGAAATCTTCAATAATTTGTGGTTCGCGATCAAATCCAAGCAATTTATAAGCTCTACTGAACATGTAACTGCTGTGTCTATAGCTGGGATGAAGTCCAGACCAAATGAAGAATCTGAGACCCATATGAGGATCATCAATGGCGCATTTCTCTAATACTTCATTAACACATTTAGCATCTAGTTTAGTTTTAACCGTGTTCAGAGACTTCTCCAGACCAGACCCATTTTTACTTTTCAGCAAATGACTCATGAATTCTCTAGCTGATGATGAACAAGTGGTGAAAAAATGGACCTTCTCGAGTACAATTTTTGGCTTATTGGCTGGCTTAGTGGTCAAGAAAAGGCGAGAAATTGATGGAGGAAGCATAATTTTCTCATAAGGAATTGAACTTTGGATATGCTTGGCGGAATTGTAAGAAAGTGAAATCAGCTGCTTGTATGATTAGAAATATGCGGTAAATGTGTAGACCTCAATTTCAAGAACTGAAAATTTACAAAACACAAGTAATAAAAATCTCATCTTTGTGGACTTTTGTATTTTTATTTCATACTAAAGAGGTAGTAGACTAGTACTGTATCTAAGAATTTGTAGCCATTATAGGAAGCAAATAAGAACGCAAGAAAGTAATCAACTTCAATAACCTATAACTTGATTTTTGCCGGAGAAGTTCGCCGGCAGAGACGGAGAACAGAGAGGCCGCACTGGAACAGAGGGGGAAGGCGCAGTCAGCTTAATGGACTGGCCGAGGAAGATAAATTTGGGTCTGGGTTTCTAAAATACAGGGCCCAATTAATCAGACTCAAAGTCGTTTATGTTGTCCTTGACGAGCCAGAGGGAGAAATTCAAAAGATTTACAAGTGGTCATCCAAAAATAACCACAGTTTCAAAAGTAATTATAATTTAGTTATTTTTTATGTAAAGATAAATTTGAACGAAAATACTGTTTAAAATCCAAAAAATACTTCAGCTTAATATACTGGTTCCAGTATATTATACCGGAGTTCCAGCATAAGTATACTGGAACTCCAATATATTATACTGGAGTTCCAGTATAATATGTTGGGCTTCCAGCGTAATATATTGGAGTTCCAGTATAATATTCCAGTCCAGCATAATATGTTGGAAGTTCATACACATGTGCTTCAATTTCCAGTATATTATGTTGGAACTTTCCGCGTGTTGGAGTTCCAGCATAATATGTTGGAAGTTCATACATAGATGCATCGATCTCCAGTATATTATGCTGGAAATTTCTGTATTGCAGCAAAATAGTGGTTATTTTCAATGACTTTATAAATCCTGACTGTTTTTAAATGACCAGTCCAAAAACTGGCTAGCACATATTATTTTTGCCTAGCTAGAGTAAATTTGGGCTTGTGACTACTGCCTAATCTTTTTTATGTGAAATATATATTTTTAGCAAAAACAATAGCCGACAAGGTATATTTTTTGTATATATTATACACTTTTGACTAAGGAATGCAAAGTGTTGGCTGCTAGGCTAACTTTATATTTTGCCCTCCTTTTATTAAGTACATGCAGGCACTTGTTCATGGATTTAAGTCTCTTTAATTGTTTTGAATTATTAAATGTTACCGGTTATGAGTTATCAATAAAAAAATTTACATTTGAATTTAAATAACTGAATGTTGATTAATGCTACTGATTGTATTAATTAACTATAGTATATTAAGGGTGTGTTTGGTACGAAAGAAACTTCTGTTTTAAAGTATATTAGGTATGATAAGACTTAATATAATATACTAAGACTGTCTAAACTTCAAAATAATACATCATGGAACTATTTTGTGGATCTTATTGTTACTATATCTATTTTTAAGAGTAGAGGAGGTCGAGAGGGCTATTCGTAAGATGTACAGGGGTAGAGCTACCGGGCCAGATGAAATACTTGTGGAATTTTGGAAGAATGTGGGTAGGGTAGGTTTGGAGTTGCTCACTAGGATGTTCAACGTCATTTTTAGGACGAAGTAGATGCCCGATGAATGGAGGTGGAGTACGATGATTCCTCTGTATAGAAATAAGGGCGATATCCAAAGTTGCAATAATTATAGGGGGATTAAGCTGCTAAACCATGCTATGAAAGTTTGAGAGAGGATGGTTGAAGCGAGGGTGAGGACCAGTATGTCTATTTCTGAGAACCAATTTGGTTTCATGCCGGAACGTTCGACTATGGAAGCCATTCACATTGTGAGGAGATTGGTGGAGTGGTATAGGAAGATGAAGAAGGACTTACACATGATGTTCATTGACCTAGAGAAAACATATGACAAAGTCCCGAGAGAGGTGCTCTGGCGATGCCCTGAGGCTAAAGGGGTCCCAGTAGCCTAAATTAGAGTGATTAAGGACATGTATGCTGAAGCTAAGACTTGGGTTAGGACAACGGCAAGAGACTCAGAACACTTTCCGATTATGATGGGTTTGCACTAGAGATCAACTCATAGTCCATTCCTATTTTCCTTGGCGATGGACGCATTGACGAGACACATTCAAGGTGAGGTGCCATGGCGTATGTTATTTGCTGATGACATAGTTTTGATTCACGAGATGCGGGGTGATTTTAACGAGAGGCTGGAGGTTTGGAGGCAGACCTTAGAGTCTAAGGGTTTCAAGTTGAGCAGGACCAAGGCGGAATACTTGGAGTGCAAGTTCAACAACGGTACCCCAGAAAGGGGATATGGAAGTGAGGCTTGATACACATGTCATCCCCAAGAGAGGTAGTTTCAAGTATCTTGGATCTATAATACAAGGTAACATGAGGATTGATGAAGATGTCACGCATCGTATCGAAGCAGGATAGATGAAGGGGAGGCTCGCTTCCGGTATTTTGTCTGATAAGAATGTGCCGCTGAGACTTAAAGGTAAGTTCTACAAGGTTGTAGTTAGACCGACTATGTTGTATGGAGAAGAGTGTTGGCCGGTCAAGAACTCTCATACCTAGAAGCTAAAAGTAGTTGAGATGAGGATGTTGAGGTAGATGTGTGGGTACACTCGGTTGGATAAGATTATGAATAAAGTTATTCGAAAAAAGATGGGAGTTTCCCCGTGGAGGATAAGATGCGGGAGGCGAGGTTGAGATGGTTCAGGCATGTTAAAAGGAGAAGTATAGAAGCCCCAGTTGGAAGGTGCGAGCGGTTAGCCTCGGTGGGTAGCAGGAGGGGTATAGGTAGGCTTAAGAAGTCTTGGGGAGAGGTTATTATGAGAGACATGCCACATCTGGAGCTAACTGGGGCCATGGCCCTAGACAAGAAGGTGTGGAGGTCAAAGATTAGGGTAGAAGGTTCGCAGGTAGTCGGGCGTTTCTCTTTGTCTTACTCAGTTCGCTAGCATCAGTGTTAGTATGATATCTTTTATCCATAGATGGCTATTACTACCTAGAGTTTGATTGCATTCTTGAAATCAATCTTATTTCATCTTGCTGTAATTCCTACTTGTTGCAATTACCTTTTCTTTCAGTCGTTCTCTAGCCGAGAGTCTATCGGAAACAACCTCTCTGCGCTTCCAATGGTAAGGGTAAGGCTGCGTACATCTTACTCTCCCCAGACCCCACTTATGGGAAACTACTGGATTTATTGTTGTTGTTGTTGTTGTTATTTTTGTTGTTGTTGTTAGTATTGAATTCAAATTTAAAACTTTATCTTTCACTAATCAATTCAAAAAATTTATTACAATTCTTATTGACTTTGTCTTAATTAGTTTTGTCCTAACTTTCCCATAAGTCCTTTGCTTAAAGCAGCACTTGGCTTAACTACATTGCAAATTATCCTCTTTTAAGTTTACATTGTTAAAAATTAGAACTTGTTATTTTAAAATTAGACCCATTTTTTTTATCGGGTAGATTAAATGGGTATAAGAGACGTGTTAAATGAGTTTTCATACTAAAAAGTGTATTTTTTATAAGTATGACATGCCAAATGGATACTTTTTATTTTTTTAGTAAAAAGTAAAAGTTAGGTGGCTTTGTTGTCTCAAATAAAATAAAAGTAAGTAAGATATTTCTATAAGTTGATGACTATCCATGAAATTAATTCAAATTTTATACCTGAAAAGCTTCAAATTCTGTCAACATTTGAGTTCTTGGGCTTTCGTCAAATGTACAAAAGAATCACGTCCAATCTTGTTTCAAAAACCATGACACCTAAATTGTGATAGAATAAGTTGTAAAGTTGCTTTTGATTAATAAAAACTTTTAATATTTTTATTAATGAAACTAAAGTTTTAGATCTTCCAAAAATATATTGTTAGTAAATTAGTTTAGACATTGTCGGAAATATAAAAATAAATAGAATAATAATCAACATAAATCGGGGGAAGTGCACAGTTAGCCACTATTTAGAGATATCTTTACTCTTTAGCCATTGTTTAAAATGTATTTACTTTTTAGCCAGTGCTTAATAATCTTTTATCCACCCTGACGAAAATACCCCTGTGATTATGCGATAAACCAGAACGCAGTACTGCACTAGTGATCTTATAGTTCTGTTAGTGGTTACAACTTCTTGGACACTTATCTGAGCACATATACAAATATGTGTTGCTTCTATATAGATTCATACACCACACTTTGGTTTCTTCTGTCAATTTTCTGTGCCTATTTGACAGTTATTGCCCCTGCTAACTACACCACACTTTATTTTATTCTTTCATTCTTACTAGGTTTCAGAATTTCTTTCCATCAATGAGTATGTAGAACTACATTGACATGCCCTACCACAAAACAAAAATTAACATTTTTTTTGCATCAAACAAATGGGAATTAAGAAATGAGTATCATCAAACACCTGTAAATATTAAAGACATGGTGTCCTTAACTTCATGAATGTTGTATAAATATTAAGGACATTGTGTCTTTAAATTCATGAATGCGTGTAAATATTAAGGACAACGTGTCCTATATTTGCACTTTCTATTATTAAACTTTAGGACATCATGTCATTAACTTCATATGTACAGTGTAAATGTTAAGGAAATGGCGTCTTTAACTTCATATGTGTAGTGTAATGTTAAGGACAAAATTTCCTTAACTTGTATTTGCATCTTCTGGTTTTAAACTTTAGGACCTCATGTTCTTAACTTCATATGTACAGTGTAAATGTTAAGGAGACGATGTCCTTAACTTCATGTATGCAATGTAAATGTTAAGGACATAGTGCATTAACTTTATGAGTGTTGGTAAATATTAAGGACATAGTGTCCTTAATTTAATGAATGTTGTGTAAATATTAAGGACAAAATGTCCTGTATTTTCACCTTCCGTTGTTAAACTTTAGGACTGTAATACTCCTCAAATCTGTAGAAGTTTCAAAACTCGCAAAATATATATTTAAATTATTGGTTTATCTTAAATTATACTTCTATTATGGATTTAAACCTTTGTGATTGGTTACTTATTTATTTATAAATAATTGAATATACAATTAGAGGAATATTAATAATTTCAATATTAGTAATATTTAAAAATGGATATCATTAATTATTAGTTAAGCAAAAACAAAACAAAAAGAAAAAAATAATTTAAAAAAAAAGCAATTAAGCAAAGAGAGTCACGTGACTAAAGCTAAAGGGTTGGAAGGGAACAAAAAAAGGCTTATGCCTTAGAGAAAACACAAAAACAGACGCACGGAATTACGAGAGGCAGCAAAAATTTCACGAAAAATTATAGGGTTCTTCGCAACTCACTTATTCTTGAACTCAGGTATATAAAATTCTCTATTGTCAATTATCCTACAGTAGTAATAGGTAAGAATTGAAAATTTAATTCCCTTCTTCCTCTGTATCAACAGTAAACTCTATGTTTAGGTGTGAAACTTTTAAATTAATTCAAATGCATTGGTTGTTGTAGAATCACTTATTTGACGGGTATAAGTTGGATTGGGGTCTACATATTGGCTCAAGGAGTTTTGAAGTGAGTGGATATAACTCTTTACTAAAGTGGTTCTGCTCACAAAAATATGCCCACATAGTGTTTGATAAAATGCTTTAATGAGTCATCATGTGCTTAATTGGAACGATGAGTTAATGTTGACTAAGTATATTCTAGTTCAAGCATATATTTTACTCGAGAAGTATAAACGTCTAATTTTCATATTTTTATGCTTTATTACATGATCTTACATGTTAAAGTTTCAAGAGTTAGATAGAACTTTTAAAAATACCTTGAGTAATTTTATTTCATGCTTATGCTATGCATACACTCAAGCATATTATTATGAATACTGATAATTCAAACAAGATTTAGACTTGAAAATTCACAAGAAGAAGTTTTAGGAAGAAAGAATTTTTGGGAGTATCCTCTATTCTGAGAAGGGGTCATCATCCAGGTCGAGGGCCCTGACCAAGGCATTGACTTCCTGAAACTACTTGTGCCAAAGTAGGGAGCAAACACGAGTCGAGGGTCGCGTTGCTAAGAATTTACTTAGCTAGGCTAAGGTATGATACACGAGCGCTGAGAACCATGAAGGGAGTGGCACCTAGCGGATTGGGCCTATTCGATCAGGTTGGGATCGAACCCGTGCCGATCACACAGTGACTAAAACAAAAATAAGTCAGGATAGTTGGAACTTCCGAAGTATAAAATGAAGTATTTTTATAAGAAAGAAAAAGAAAGGGATTTCTTTTAGAATATTCATAAACTGGTATATTGCAATTATTTTAGAATTGTCCTTAGAAGCTTTATGTTCCATACCTTTAGAATCTTTGCTTGTAATGTATATTTTATTAAAGTTTCGTCCCATTTCGTTGAGACTCACTGAGTACAATGGATGGTACTGATGTTCTTTTTTGGGAACCTACATTGGTATGCGGTACAATGTAGGATCCAGGATTGCAGGCGATCAGGCTACGGGTTAGGAATTCCCTCTTTTCTAGTGTTATTGGTGAGCTCCGCTTTTGTTCGTGGAGTATTCCTTAAAGTCATCTTTTTTTAGTTATTTCTTTGATTACTTTGAGAACTAACCAGGAAATCTCATGTCCTGAGCAGTGCGTCAGTTTATTAGTAGAGGCTTCATAGACACAGTCGGTGGGTTAAGATTTAGATGTTTTTTATAATAACTTAGCAGTATTTCACTGGTCACTACGAAAAAAGTTTTAGAATTGGTTTATTTTAGATATTTAAATTAACTAAAAATATTTGGTTTCTGTAGTGCCTTGTGGCATATAAATTTTAAAGTTATAAGATATTTAATAAACGCAGATGGTTCGCTCGGTCATGTTTTGTGATCGGGTGCCGGTCCAGGCTTATTCAGAAAATAGGTCGTGTCAAACATAGTATCAGAGCGTCAGGTTTATGGAGTCCTAGGGGTCTATGAAGCCGTGTTAATAGAGTCTTGTTTATGTTGTATGAAGCGGGTCATACTTATAAACAAGAGGCTACAAACATTTAGGAAAAGTCTCATTTTTTTTTCATACTTTAGATCGTGCAGTAGAGCCTACCTCTAAGAAATTATCTAATGTATTCGTTTCTCCAAAACTCGCAGAAATGGCTCATACTCGCAACTCTGACACCGACACTCAAGATGCTGCTCTAGAAACTATTGCTATTATTGTGGGTCAAGGTAGAACTAAGAAGGCTTCAACTCAGAAAAGGAAGGGTAAATCCACAAAGGGGGTCCAAGTACCCCAGGTTGAACATGAAGAAGGGGTGGAGCATGATGATCCAGTACCTCAGGATCCAGTATTGCCCCCAACAACAACTCTGACTTAGACAACTGTTGATACCCAATTTTTCCTCAAATTATTCTTAAATTTGCANTTCCATAATTTTCTCATATTTTTGTAAATTTATTTCTAATTTATCCAGTATTTTTATCTCTAATAATTAATTTTAAATTGCATTACAAATGATTTCAAAGACATCTCTTGACTTAATACATTATTTTTGGCCTTGTTAAGATCAAATTATTTCACAGTCAGTAGAATTGGAACCTTTTGGCTATAATTGTAATAATTTTGCAATTATAGCCTAACCATATATTTTTATGATATTTCTATCCAGTAATTGGTCATTTATATTTTTAAATACTGATTAACCATTTTTATTTTTATTTCTTAATCACCA
>ML349465.1:14321-28011 GCA_005239505.1 Nicotiana paniculata | reverse complement strand
CTTGATTAGTTCAAAGCTTGAGTAGTGATGGAGGAATAAATTGGATGAAGTTGGACTCTCTCTCTAGAACCCACTCTTTCCTCTCTCTAGTTTATCAGGAAATGAGCTTAAACTGAAAGGGGGAGGTGTTTTAATGAATTGGGGGTCGGGTATAAAATTATAAATTTAACAGTCCAGAAGCAGAAATGCGGTCAGGAATGCGATCACATTTTTGCTATGCGGTCCACATTCCTGTCACATAATTGGCCCTCAAATGGGCCAAAAAGAAAAGTAGACTTCCCAGGTATGCGACCATTATGCGGTCCGCATACCTGTTATGCGATTGCATAGTGCGTCGCAGAACTCCCTCCGAAAAAGTCAAGGTGCAATAATGCGACAACTATGCGGTCCGCATTAACCAAATGCGATCGCATTCTAGGCCGCATAGCTGTCCTCAAAATTGATAACAAACTGTCCAGGTATGCGACCACTATGCAGTCCGCAAACCTGATCTGCGATCGCATAGTGGACCGCAGACCTGCGCAAATCTGGAAAATTTTATCCTTTAAGTCCCGGGGTACTTTTTACTCAAAAAGGGTCCGTTTTAAGAATTTCTACAGTTATAAAAACACGGGGACCTATTTGGGCATTATTTTTAGCCATTAAATTGTACGGGTCTTCACAAAAATGCGCCAATTTGGTCAATCTATCCACAATGACCCAAACCGCGTCAACTTTTTGCAAAGTCCGAGGCAACCCAACCACGAAGTCCATACTGATGCATTCCCACTTCCACTCATGAATAGGCATCTGCTGAAGTAGGCCTCCTGGCCTCTAGTGCTCATACTTAACCTACTGACCATATACTCCACAATGTCCCTCTTCATCCGCCTCTACTAGAAATGCTGCTTCAAATCACGTTACAGCTTCGTAGCACCAGGATGAACAGATTACGAAGAATTGTGTGCCTCCTCTAAAATCCTCCCTCTCAGGCCATCGACATTAGGAACACATAAAAGGCCCTGAAGTCTTATAACACCATCCACGCCAACAGTAACCTCCTTGGCACCACCCTGAACCACTATCTCCCGTAGCTCTGCTAAGTACGGATCATCAAACTGCTGAGCCTTAATCTCTCCCAATAACGAAGACTAAGCAACCACATGTGCTAAAACTCGGCGAGGGTCTGAAAGGTCCAACCTCACCAGGCGATTAGCCAAGGAATTAATGTCCAAGGTTAGAGGTATCTCCTCTGCTGCAATATAATCCAAGCTACCCATACTTTCTACCTTCCTGCTCAAGGCATCTGCTACCACATTTGCCTTGCCCGGATGATAAAGGATGGTGATATCATAATCCTTCAACAACACAAGCCATCAGCGCCGCCTCAAATTAAGATCACTCTGCTTGTACAAGTTCTGCAAGCTGTGGTGGTCTGTATAAACCGCACAGGACACCCCATACAAGTAAGGCCTCCAAATCTTAAGAGCATGAACAATCGCCGCCAACTCTAAAACGTGCACAGGGTAATTTTTCTCATGAACCTTCATCTGGCGCGAAGAATAAGCAATAACTCTCCCTTCCTGCATCAACACACATCACAAACCGGCGGGGAAGCATCACAATAAACTGTATACATCCCCGAACCGGAAGGCAATACCAGAACTGGGTGTTGAGGTTAATGTTGTCTTGAGCTTCTGAAAGCTCGCCTCACACTCGTCGGACCATCGGAACGGGGAATTCTTCTGAGTCAATCTAGTCAATGGCCCTGCAATAGAAGAGAACCCCTCCACAAATCGTCGATAATAGCCTGCTAAGCCCAAAAAACTCATGATCTCTGTAGCTGAAGTAGGACGCGGCCAACTCTGAACTGCCTTAATCTTCTTCGGATCAACCTTGATATCCTCTCCAGACACCACATGCCCCAAGAATGCCACGGAATCCAACCAGAACTCACACTTGGAGAACTTAGCATATAGCTTCTGTTCTCGCAAAGTCTGGAGCACAACTCTCAAATGTTGCTCGTGCTCCCCTAGGCTGAGTAAATCAAAATATCATCAATGAAGACAATGACAAAGGAATCAATATACGGCCTGAACACCCTGTTCATCAAGTCCGTAATTGTTGCTGGGGCATTAGTCAAGCCAAAGGACATCACCAGGAACTCATAATGGCCATATCTCGTACGAAAAGTAGTCTCCGAAACATCTGAGGCCCGAATCTTCAATTGATGATATCTCGATCTCAAATCAATTTTAGAAAACACCCGAGCACCCTGCAACTGGTCAAACAAATCATCGATGCGCGGCAAAGGATATTTTTTCTTAATGGTGACCTTGTTCAATTGGTGGTAATCAATACACATTCGCATGTACCCATCCTTCGTCTTCACGAATAGAATTGGAGCACCCCACGACGATAAACTCGGTCTGATGAAACCCTTAGCCAACAACTCCTCGAGATGCTCCTTCAACTCCTTCAACTCTTTCGGAGCCATACGGTATGGAGGAATACATATAGGATGGGTGACTGGAGCTAAATCGATGCAGAAATCAATATCGCGATCCGGAGGCATGCATGGAAGGTCTGAAGGAAATACATCAGCAAACTCTCGAACAACTAGCACTGAATCAATCATCGGAGACTCGGTGGTGTTGTCCCGCACATAAGCAAGGTAGGCCAGACAACCCTTCTCGACCATATGTCGAGCCTTCAGAAATGAAACAACCTGGCTGGTTGCATATCCACTCCAGCCTAGGCGACTCGGGCATGGCTAAATTAACTGTCTTAGAATGGAAATCTAGCACGACATGATAAGGAGATAGCCAATCCATGCCTAGAATAACCTCAAAATCAAACATGTCGAGCAATAGAAGGTTCGCTCGTGTCTCGAACCCACAGAAGGTGACCATAAAAGACCGATAAATTCGGTCTACCACCATAGAATCGCCTACAAGAGTGGACACATATATAGGAGAACCCAAGGACTCACGAGGAACATCCAGAAAATGAGAAAATAATGCTGAAACATATGAATAGGTGGATCCTGGATCAAATAACACTGATGCCTCTCTACCACATACTTAAATAATACATGTATTTACGGCATCCAAGGCCACTGCATCTAATCTAGCCGAAATAGCATAGAATCTAGCTGGAGCACCGGAAGACTGTGCTCTGCCAGAATGAACAAGAGTTGACTGACCTCCCCCTGACTGGCCTCCACCTCTAGGACGACCCCTGCCACCCTGTCCTCTACCTTTAGGTGTCCTGACGGCTCGTGCTGGACCCATAGGCTCATAACCCTGCTGCACTGCTTTGCCCCAAAACCTGGGAAAATGCCTCTTCATATGACATGGATCCCCACACTCATAACAACCTCCAGGTATCATAGCCTGCTACCCCGAAGAGGAACCCTGAATGGCCGGAGAGCGATGTGTACTTTCTGGCATAGCACTGAAGTAGGAACTGGAGGATCTCGGATGACTGGAATAACCACTGGGTCAACTCTGAATGGCTGGAGGGCGGTAGGAATGCTCGGTCATGGCACTGAAATAAGGCCTCATTGAAAAACCTCGGGGAGGTTGTGGAGGTGCTAAATACGAAGGCCTATTGGGCTGACCAATACCAAACTGACCTCTGCCCCTAACTGGGGCACCTCTGAAATCTCCGGAGAATCTAGCCCTCTTGTCTTGCTGCCCCTGATCCCTGCTCCTTGATCGATACCCCTCGATCCTGCGGGCAACCTCCACCACGAGTTGATAAGAAGTACCCATCTCCACCTCTCGGGCCATGGTGGCCCTATTACCTGGATGCAACCCATCCACAAATCTCTGCACTCTCTCAGCATCAGTAGGTACTATCATGAGTGCATGGCGAGACAACTCTGAAAATCTAGCCTCATAATCTGTCACTGACATATGTCCCTGCTCCAGCTACTCAAACTAATACCGCAACTCTTCCCTCTCAGAGGGTGGGATATATTTGTCTAGAAACATCTGAGTGAACTGCTCCCAAGTGATAGGAGGAGAATCTACTGGCCTGCTGAGAATATAAGACTACCACCATCTGCGAGCTCTGCCCTCCAACTGAAAGGTAGTGAAATCCACTCATGGGACTCTAGTATCCTCATTTGTGCAGTTTGTCCCTGCACATGTCAATGAAATCCTAAGCATCCTTGCCTCGCTCACCCCCGAAGACTAGAGGGTGTAATTGAATCCATCTATCCAATAACTTCTTCAGATCGCCATCTGCAGCTGGTTAGGGCTCAGGTGCTGCTGCCACAGACTGGACCCCACCCACGGGCAGTGTACCCAGGGTATGATGTACTGCTGTTGCCTGACTTGCGACCTGCGCGGTAAGGGTCTGTGTCCCCCTCCTACCTGAGAGGTGGCAGGATCTGCTGGGAATAAGCCAGACTGGTACATAGTGTCCATAAACCGCATCATACGGCCCATGACCTCCTAGAATCCTGGCGTCGTCATGAATCCACTGGAGAAGGATCTGCTGGGGGCACCTCGTCCTGCTCCTCTATAATAGGATCCTCTGGTGGTGGTGCAACTGGAATAGCTCCGGGATGCCCCCATCTCCTACCTCGGGCCGGTGCCGTCCCCTGACCTCTGCCATGGCCTCGGACAACGGGGGTTGCGGCCCCTCCCGAGTTTGGATCATCGGATGCACGCGTCCTCACCATCTGTGAGAGAATAGAAGAATGAGAAACCATCGTATGCATGATAGAATATGAATAAAGAGAGGTTTCCTAACACCCTATAGCCTCCTGAAGATAAGTACAGACGTCTCTGTACCGATCCGCAAGACTCTGCTGGTTTGCCTGTGACTCGTGAGACCTACGTGAACCTAGGGCTTTGATGCCATGTTGTCACGACCCAAAAATCCTAACTCAGGTCATGATGGAATCCAACAACGGGGTTAGGCAAGCCAACACTCAGATTACTAAGGATTTTCCCATATTTGATTAAACATCCCAACACGTGCCATGTTTTAATTTTCAAAACATTAATTGAAAAAAAATAATTAACCAATTTAAACCAAAAGCAGTCATAAAGAGGAGTGAGCCAATATATATATACATACTCGCAAACCATAATATCTACAACGTGTGTTCTAGGAACTAGTGTCACAAGTCATACGGTCATGCTAACAGAATATACAAAAGATATAATATAATTGTCCCACTGTTTGGAAGGAATAGATGGGAATAACAAAAAACACTTCATGGTGCTGCCGAGGATCGTCAGGAGAAGCAGCTCACCGTGAAGTCAGGTCCAGTCTAAACTCATAATCGAGCTCCGGTCTGATAACCAGATGCACTAGCCTCATAACCTATACAATTAAGTACAAAAACGTAGCATGAGCACATAAATAAACATGTACCCAGTGAGTATCCTGTCTAATCTCGAAGAAGTAGTGACGAGAGGTTGACTTGACACGCACTATGGTCCAACAAAATAATTTAACAAGATATGATATCACTAATAGGCATACGAGGATGATAACAATAGTAAATATTAAAGATAACTGTAATTCGAAAAATACAGGAAATAAATAAACTATTACTACTTCATTCCCCCCCCCCCCCCCCCCGAATAACTTGCCACTTCAATATCCATGAAATCATTAACAATTTAACATGCCCATACTGAATAAGGACAACCGGACTGAGCCATCATAATAATCTTATTTGTGCACTGCCGAGGGTCAAATGGTCTGAACCATAATTACATCTTTCAATCTTGCCATGGCATATGGCCCGCTCCCATGAGAGTGGGGGACATAACACTCCGCTCGCGGAATGTAAATCGCGAAGCGGTCGCATGCACACTCAATATTCTTCATAAATATACTTTCCAGTGAACAATTCCTTTAAATTCTCAAATTTCATGATCTCAGAGAAATAAAGCCGCATATGACATAAATCCATAAAGCATATAGTTCATTTCAAGGAAAAACACAAGGCAGAGTGTAAGCCTAACTACTCGGACATAACAATAATAGCCGCTACGCGCGGACGCTCGTCACATTTTACGTATGTAGCCCCAACAAACATTAGCACATAGTGATTTAAATCACCTAGGGAGACAATTCCCTCTTACAAGGTTAGAAGGAGACTCACCTGCGTCGAACCTACTCCCTGGGTCAAGAACGTGCCCGAAACTCCAATCTCGTCACCCAAGGACTCGAAACTAGCCAAATGTTACATAAATATATCAATTTACACTCAAAAGTATGGAATTCTCCTATTTACTTAGTCATTTCATCCTTCTTGAAGACATCCCAAAATTCACCCACGGGCTCGCATGCTCGGATTTCGGAAATTTTTTAAAGAATAGCTTACCCATAACCTAAGGATCGTTAATATGTGATTTTGGTATGATTTCATGGCTAATTAACGGGTAATTCCCTAAATTTTCATAAAGCCCTAGGTTACTACTCAAATCCTTGATTTTCATTAATTGGTT
This sequence comes from Nicotiana paniculata, assembly GCA_005239505.1. Lineage (NCBI taxonomy): Eukaryota > Viridiplantae > Streptophyta > Magnoliopsida > Solanales > Solanaceae > Nicotiana > Nicotiana paniculata. Next base: position 21,553 of record ML349465.1, on the reverse strand, counting down.
AGTTAATTTAACTAGGAATTCATGTATTAAACTAACATTAGGGTAGAATTCACTTACCTTTTAGTAGCTAGGTCGTGGAGATCTTTCCCAAGCTTTGAAGGTCGTCTATGGTGGAAGAAAATGGAGTGAAATGAATAAATCCTGTGTTTTAAAGAACTCACTGCCTACAGTAGTTCCACACCCGCACCTGCGAGTAAAGGCTCGCACCTGCAGAACTGGGACAAGGGGCCTGGGCTCGAACCTGCGGAACTGACCCCACAGCAGTGGCTCCGCACCTGCGGGAATGGGCATGCACCTGCGAGAAGGGGGAAGCCCATCTGGAAGTCGCACCTCCGAGGCTGGGACCGCAGGAGCGATCCCGTACCTGCGACTGGGCAACCGCACCTGTGGTCACACTAGAACAGGTGCACCAACAATTGCTTCAGCTGGTTTTTAGCCTCGTATGGTGCCCGAGGGGCACCTGGGCCCACCCGAGACCCCGTCCAAGTATACCAACGAGTCCCAAATAATAATACGGACTCGCTCGAGCCTTTGGAACATCCAAAACAATGCTAAAACTCAAAATCACACCTCAAAACCCCTAAAGATCAAACTTAAGAACTTCATGTTCGTGAATTTGCTAAGGATACGCCGAATCGACCTATACTACTCGGAATGACACCAAATTTTGCAAGAAAGTCATAATTGACATAACAGAACTATTCCCAGTCTCGGAAATTCCATTTGGATCTCGATAACACAAAAACACATCCCAACCCACACTATGAACTTAAGGAAACTCTTATTTCGCTATTGGGCGCTGAAACACTCTCGGTTCATCCAAAACCCATTCCGAACATACGCCCAAGTTCGAAATCATCATATAAATCTACTGGAACAGTCGAAACTCGATTCCGAGGTCGTTTACTTAGAATGTTGACCGAAGTCAAACTTGGCCTTAAAGGCCAACCTTAAGGAACCAGGTGTTCCTATATCAGTGTAAAAACTTCCGAATCCCGAACCACCCATCCCCGCAAGTAATAAATCACAATAAGCCGCTATGGGAAGTTTCATTTAGGGGAACAGGGTCCGATAACACAAAACGACCGGTCCGGTCGTCATATAGAGGTTTTGTAATATAATAGTAGACTTTTGGTATATTCCTTAGATACTCATGACATGCTGACTCCGGATTTTGGGGATGGTTTAGACTGTTTAACTGCTTATTTTGTCTAATGGATTCAGTAATTTTATATACGTTTATGAAATGTTGAAAATGGTTGGCATTTTGGAAAGAAACTGTAAATATGCGATTGTTGGCTAGCCTAGTTCCATGATAGGCGCCATCACGGCCGGTTTAGGATTCGGGGTCGTGACAGGGTTAGGTTAGACCTCTTTGTTTTTTTTTCTAGTATCGAAGCTATTCGATGGAAGCCAACTACATCTCCAGAAATCATCATCAGCGGGATAATATCATCAAGAAACTATACTCGCGTTAGAGGGAATCTCTAAAATTGTCATAGTCCGGAACATGTCATAATTTAGAAAATTCTACTCTTCCACCTACCGAACTTCGTGGTGTAACCTACCAGATCAGGGGAAAGGCTAGACCTACAATCAACACAAACCAATTGCCCTCCCCCCTCCCCCAACCAGAGCGCACTGAGAACAATGATGGACCCGGTACCATCTCATGAGTCCCTATCTCTCCCTTATTATTCAATTCATTTTCTCATATGGTTAAGGACTAACTTCAAATTCCTTGCAGCTGTTTAGGAATAAAGTGTTTGATGCATTCGAAGTGCCTTGTATATATCAAATTGTCTGCTCTACCAATTAGAGCACCCTGTACATATCGAATCGTCGACTCCGCCAATCAGAGCCCTGTATATAGAAAATTATTCGCTTCGCCAACTGGAGCATTTCGCACAGATCGCAACGTCACTCCGCTATCGGAGAATCCAAGTAGATAGTTGCAAACATAGTCGGCGGCTCCGCCAATCAAAGGATGGACCATCCAATTCCGCCACACATTCCACCAATCGACGGTCACAAGAGTATCCCTTGGGAATGCTCATTTATTTATCCGTTTTATCTTGAATGTTTTGACGTTTTATTTATGCAGCTTACATGTAAAGTCATCTACTCCCCTCGTGCGAAGAATTTGTATTTAAATTAAATTACTCCCATCTCATGGAGATACTCCCATCGTGTGGAGAATTTAAATTCAAAGTCATCTACGCCCATAGCGTGGAAATTCAAATATTCTGAAAGCTGCGGAATGGTACACATCCCGGCTAACAATCAAGTAAAATTCAAAGACCCATCACCAGCATCCCAAATTATGCTCCAGAGCTCGAATATTTCAGATTCAAACATATCGTCGCCCCAAGATCCCAAATAGCGCATAGCCACAGCCAGGTATTGTCATTCCTGCATTCTTTGCACCATTCCTAACGTATTTGCTTACGATATATTGGTATGTGTGTATCTTCTTTTCCAGGTTCAAACACTACAACGTGGAAATTTTTCTAAGAAGAAAATCAAGATACACTGCTATGAGGAACAACAAACTCATAAGCAAGCCAACGATCTATACTCCAACTCAGTCTCATCAGTAGAACTCAAAAATCGCTAGGTTTTTCGAGTCTCATAATCAAGTTACAATTGCGGAGTCACTCTTGGTTCGAAAATCTTTCTGTCTTGCAGTATCATTATAATATGATATTAGGGCAACTCCTGCAAGCACTACACTCTCCAAATGCTCCGACAACTACGAAACGGCACACATCCTAGCTAACAATCAAGTAAAATTCAAAAGCCCATCACCGGCATCCCAAATTATGCTCCAGAGCTCGAATATTTCAGATTCAAACATCTCGTCGCCCCAAGATCCCAAATAGCGGATAGCCACACCCAGATATTGTCATTCTTGAATTATTTGCATCATATCTTAATTTATTTGCATTACGATATATTGGTATGTGTGTATCTTCTTTTCCAGGTTCAAACACTAAAACGTGGAACTTTTTCTAAGCAGCAAATCAAGCTACACCGCTATGAAGAACAACAAACTCATAAGCAAGCCAGGGATCCAAACTCCAACTCAGCCCAATCAGTAGAACTCCAAAATCGCCAGGTTTCTCGAGTCTCATAATCAAGCTACAGTCTGTGGAGTGGCTCTTGGTTCCAAAATCTTTCTGTCTTGCAGTATCATCATAATATGATATTAGGGTAGCTCTTGCAAGCACTAACCTCTCCAAATGCTCCGACAGCTGCGGAATGGTAGACATCCTAGCTAATAATCAATTAAAATTCAAAGGCCCTTCACCAGCATCCTAAATTATGCTTCAAAGCTCGAATATTTCAGATTCAAACATATCGTCTCCCCAAGATCCCTAATAGCGGATAACCACACCCATCTATTGTCATCCCTGCATTATTTGCATCATATCTTAACGTATTTGCATTACGATATATTGGTATGTGTGTATCTTCTTTTCCAAGTTCAAATAATACAATGTGGAAATTTTTCTAAGAAGCAAATCAAGGTACACCGCTACGAGGAACAACAAACTCATAAGCAAGCGAAGGATCCAAACTTCAACTCAGTCCGATCAGTAGAACTCCAAAATCGCCAGGTTTTTCGAGTCTCATAATCAAGCTACAATCTGCAGAGTCACTCTGGGTTCCAAAATCTTTCTAGGCTATTTTGTAAGAGCGTCTGATAATGCCATCATCATCTAGGAACTGGTTTCTAAATTTAATAAATTAAAAGGGAAGCAGGGCCATATGATTCTCAAAATAGAGCTAGAAAAGGCCTTCGATAGATTAGAATGGTCTTTTGTTCATCACACTCTTGACTACTTTAAATTCCCTCCCAAATTTTCTAAATTGTAATTGAGCTGCATCTCAACTAGTAGTATAGCAATTTTAGTAAACAGGTCCGTGGCTACTTATTTTGAGCCAAGTAGGGGAATAAGACAGGGAGACCCCATCTCTCCTATATCTTTATCTCTTCTGGGAAATGCTCACTAGATACATAGAGCACCAGGTGGATACAAAAAATTGGGATCCCATATCCTTAGGGAATAGATGCCCAAAATATCTCATTTATTATTTGCACACGATCTTACCCTCATGGCTAAAGAAAATGATAAATCTGGTAAAGCCATTAAATAGGACTATTATGTATCAAATAAAGCACTAATTTTGTCACCTACCTAGGTTTTCCTATCATAAACAATAGTCCAAAGCCAAAAGACTATCAATTCCTAATCGACAAGATGAGAACCAAACTTGCCTCCTGGAAATTGATGTTCTTTAATTTGGCAAGAAGAACAACCCTTACAACATCTTGCCTAAATTCCATACCCAACCACTATATGCAATACACCCTTCTTCCCAAGAAAAACCTAAAAGAAATTGACAAGGTCCAAAGGGATTTTACATGGGGTAGTTTAATAGAAAAAAGGAAAATTCACCTAGTCAACTGGTCTACCTTTTGCCAACCTAAACCAAAAGGTGGCTTAGGTATCCATAATGGTAGGAATAAAAATCTATGCACATTATCTAGCCTAAGTTGGAGACTTCTTACAAATACCACAATCCCTTGGGCCAAACTTATCATTTCATACTATTGTACTAGGAACATAAGGACAAGGTGTTCCTTCATTTGGAAAAGTATTTGCAAAGGTTGGGAAATTTGCTCTAAGGTATAATATGGTCCCCCAACCTTCACTCCAATATTAACATATGGGAAACAAATTGGATCCCTAAATTTGGTAACCTATGAAAAAATGTGATAGGCCCACCCTCCACTAAGGATACTATGATAAAAATTAGATATATCTTCGATGGTTGCAGTTGAAACTTGGGTGGTCTATCTTTTTATCTTCCTCCGGATGTGTTATCTAATATCACAAAGACCAAAATTCATCTTAAAGGCCCCTCTAATGATTTACCTATTTGGTCTCTCAACATAAAGGGTGTGTTCACTACTAGGTCTTGTTATACTCTACTAGAAACACAAAAAAACACTAACTTAGATTTTGACTGGATTTGGAAACTAGACTGCCCCAATAAAATAATTTTTTTCTTTGGAAATGTCTTCATGATCGAATCCCCTGTAAGAAATACCTTTCACAGATTGGGCTTAACATCGACCCTTCATGTCCCATCTGTAAAGGTCCCAATATTGAATCCATAAAATATATATTCCTAGAATGCAAAGCCGTTGAAAAATTCTGGGCTTGCCTTCGATGGAAAAACCACAATAGTTTAAATGGTGACCACTGACTCATCCAATTAAGAGACCTCAACTATCCTATTAATAACACGCTCTTAAACTGGAACTCTTATTTTCCCTTTATCATTCGGCACACTTGGATTAATAGAAATAGTAACAACCATAATAACACTACCAACCCCATGAATTATTCTCTTATTATGTAGAGGGATATATAATTCAAATTAATCACGGAAAAACACTCTATAAACCATCCGAAATTACTCATTAAAATCAATTGGAACAAACCCCCAAGGGGTTGGTTTAAACTAAACGTTGATGCCAATTTCAATAACTATAACCAAAGTAGTGGCTTAGGTGTTGTTATCAGGAATGCCAATGGTAATTGGGTGGTTGGTTTCACAAAATCGACTCATGCTAATGGCTCACTAGCAGCAGAAATTGAAAGCCCTAAGAGAAGGTCTCAGAACAGCAACAGATTGGAATCTTTTCCCTCTTGAAATAGAGACATATTGCACGGAGGTAATCCAAGCCATACATGACTGTAATAATATATTTAATAAGGTTGTAACTGATTGCAGGTGGTTAATGCACCGGGAGAAGGTTATCCTCCAGCAGACCTTCAGGTAGGGGAACAGGATAACTCATCAACTAGCAAAAAGTTGCCTCCAAGTTATGTAATATGTTTTATAGATAGGGAAATACTAGAACTTGCTACTGATGAAAAATTATTATCTTTTGAAGCTTGCCAACTGTTGGCAAGCCTAGGGAACCAATGTGTCCTTCGTGACACATCTTATGAAAATCATGTACTAAACGCTCCTTAGTTATTAATACATATATTTCCTGTTTGCTCAACAAAAAAACTTGCATCGAGCGAACCACCTTTATACCTTTAACAATTAAATTAATGCGACAAAATGAATATTACATATATATCATGTTTTCGATACAATTTCAAATAAACGGGAACGATGCCTTGTGGCCTCTGCATAAAATATGTCAAAATATTCATTTTATAAAAATACTCAGGTGAATGCCTATGCCAGGGTTAAAACCACACACTTAGTCTATAGAGTCTGAGTCCGGAACAAAAATATGATTTATTTGGACTCAAAAAATTAAAATGTGTGGAAAAAATTAGGCACCATAATATATATAGTGTGGTATTTCACCGCGCTATACCTTAACGACCGTTTGTCCGTTAAGGTATAGCGCGGTGAAATACTGCGCTATACTTAAGTAGTGGGCCCACCAATAATTCTTCTGGGCATAACTAGCATACCAATAATTCAACAGGGTATAGAGCACATATTTAAGGCATTATACCTCAAATAATTATACCCCCGGACTGATTTTCGCCTTATTTAAGGAGGTTCAAGATTTTGAAAAAATCCATTCAAGATCCTTCAAGTCTTCTGAAATATTTCTTTGTTAAGTTGTTTTGCATTTTGTCATAATGTCTGAAGAGCGAAGAATTAGGGTTTCATTATATTGGGAGGGGGGAGGGGGAGTGTGAGGTTGTGGTGGCGAATAACTCAGTAAGCTATAGTTTATCTCCACAGTATCATGTTAAGTTGTGATCACACTCAACTATGTCTTATACAAAGACTAAACGGGCGCTGCAAATATAATCTGGGGTATTATTCCCAGAGTATCCCACAGGGAATTAACGTATCAACCAAGTCATTAGAATACGCAAATTTTACTCAATCAGTTCTCTCAAGACTTTTTGAATATAAATTGGTGATGTTTTACTAATTCTACTGACAATAATAATAACTAACAATTACTAACAATGTGTTGTAAACAATTATGATAAAGGTCTAAGGCTATGGTTTCCCCCGTTGGTGAACTTACTTCTCAGATATTTCATATAACTTTATTAATTATCTCTATCAATCATGAACACTCTATCTACCATAAATCTCTGTCAAGTAATTATGATAATTTAGTAGACGCACTCTCTCAAGCTACGCTAGCTATATTGCATTACAGTTCACTT
>ML349465.1:0-14296 GCA_005239505.1 Nicotiana paniculata | reverse complement strand
AAACTATATTAATATCACCATAAGTTTATCCCCCAACGGGTTCCACCAAAACCCTAGATTAATAAAATTAGCTACTCATATTCATAAGAATCAATTCTAAAATAACTTGCATAATTGAATTACAAAATAATAAAATAAAAGCTATAAAAATTAATGTTTTCTTCACTGAGTAGTAATCCACAGGTTTTTCTTCACTTCAATCGCTTCCTTCCCTTTCAAGTTGTGTTTTTGGGTCTATTTATATGTTTGGGATGCACCCTAAACGTGTAGGATACTTCTATTCAAATCGGGAAACACTTAAAACTGTTCAAAACTCGGATTTGACCGGATCAGGGGCCATGTGTTACAAGCCAAACGCCTGGATAACGCCTGGCCAGGCTTGGCGTTTGGGCTCTGGCGCCTGGATAACGCCTAGCCAGGCCTGGAATTTGGGCTCTGGCACCTGGATAACGCCAGGCTAGGCCTGGCCTTAAGGCTCAAATGCCCGGCTATAACCCGATGCACTCCTCTTCGCCTCTTGAGCATATTTTCGACGTTTTTTCGTCCATTTAGCTCGCCTTCCATCTCCAATTCACCTACACGCGAAATAGACTCCATTATGCACATAAAAAGTGTATTTTTATCATTAACGCACATAAAATGTAAGGCATATAACGTGTTAAACCATGAATTCTAGCCAGGCATCAACACCCCACACTTAAACTTTTGCTCGTCCTCGAGCAATCAAACTACACTCATGAACACAACTTATTAAGCAAATCCCTTAACACGTTATACCAAGAATTTGTAAAACAGTTTAGGCACAAAGGTGTTACATTCTCGCCTCAATAGTCGACTCACACATACCATGATTTATTCACAATCCACTCACTACTATAACTTAGAGGTCAACAAAATTACCTTTCTTTCATGAATGATGTGCCCTCACCAAATCAAAGAGCTAGTTCCACACACAATGAAATTTAAGAACACAAGATAGAAAGAATTCACTCGCTCTCATAAATAATATTCATATGCCACAAAAGATGCACCATAGGCTTGCCCGTAGAGTACTACTCTACTAATCGAGATCATTCAGTCTAGGATCAAGTATGACTTTATTTTATTTTATTACCCCATACTTCTTTAAGCACAATTACATTAAGAGTCACCACTTGTCAAGGAATATATATATATATATATATATTTCACAACAATACAACAATCTTTTTCTTTTTCTCTTTTTTTTTCTTCTAAGTGACTCTTACTTTTTCGAAACAGTGCACCTTTCTCCTTATTTCAATTATTCCCCTCAACAACCAACCTACCACCCCACACTTTCATTTTTCCATATTTCATAATATTTCCAGTGCTTACGAGAGGTGACAAGGTTCAAATATATGATCGATTCAAACAAAGGGGTATGGCTTGTAATGTGGTTGCCAAAGAAATATGATTATAGGCTCAACGGGGTTAACTACGATACTTAACAATTAGGTAGATAAAATATACACAGCTGGCTCAACAAAGAAGCGCATATATCACTTCCAAGACTGAACAAAACTACTAATTCACTTTGCACACACACGGGGCAAGTTCTAGACATCAAATGCAATGCACATAATAGCATACAAATCTCACACACACATGGCACATAACTCACTCAGTATTGGATCTATCACGACACTCCAGTCAAAGCAGTTACACAAATCTTAAGAATTCATGATTTAAGTTATTTATCCTGGAGTCAAAAAATTGAGCCTAAGCGTCACAACCATAGTACTGACTATTCTCAAGGCCTCACGACGTTCCGAGATATTGCTACGATTAGGCCCTCAACCATGTGGTTACTACTCCTAAAAGTTAAAAACTACCTACACCCAGTTCAATTAAAAACCCTTGGAAAAGAACCGTGGTCCAAAGAAAAACCAAGGGGGAATTACTACACTACCTAAAAAAAAATCTTTTTTTTTTTTGTATTTTCTTTAGACTTACTTCCTTCAAGAGAACTGTCTAGGATATCCATCGTCGGGAAGAGTCCACATATTTCTAAATTTTTTTTTCTGTTTCGTTCTACCTAAAAGAGGAAATTACTAACAAGAAAAGCTAAAACTACTAACAAGAAAGCACACTAAACACAACAAATCACAACAAATATGTACAACACCCCACACTTAAACATGCAGTGTCCTCAGTGCATCACATATAGACAAAACAAGAAATAAAAGTAAGGTGCAAGAAACTCCCTGCTCACGTAGCATCGATATCCTTTCCATTAGTTTTGCTTCCCCTGCTCCTTCGAGCATCCGCTTGAATCAATTTATGCCTCCAATTTGAACTTATGAATTGGATCCCAAGTTTTGAATCTGCTCTATGATCATGCTCCTGGGGTGGTGGAACAAATATTCCTGGCCCAATAAAATAATGTAGTAATCTGCGCTTCTTGGCCTTTCGACGAAATGTGTACTCCCTACTTTTTGGCAAGAAGAATTCCAGAATGTAGGCATCTTTTTCTTTATCCCTCAACTCCTCAAGTGGTTCGGATAACGCTATTTGCATATCATCATCCAAACACAATGTGAAAAAATGGTTAGAGTGTGTACCAACACCCTCAACAATAATGAGAGTACATTCAACAAAGTATGTATCAGCGATGTCTTTGGTTAACTCTAGTATCTTTTCTACCACATCAGCATCCTCTGATTTAAGTTCCAACCTAGGTGGTTCTTCAATAGATGGCCTGGCCGGAGGGTTCTCTCTTTCCTCTACGTATAGTGACTCAAACTCGAGAGCCTTTGGCCATACCCCTTTTTCCTCAAGTGTTAACACCCAATATGCCAGTTCTTCACCGTTCATATCATCTAGATTCATCAAAAATTCATCCAAAGGGTCCCCAACAGTTAGGGATGCATCATCTTATTTTGGGATCACATTCACAGCATCAATAAGAGAGCAGTTGGTGAACTCACTAGGTCGCCTCATAGACTTCTGCACGTTGAAAATGATTTCTTCATCATTGAGCCTCATCTTAAGTTCACCAGTCTCACAATTGATAAGGGCTCTCCCTGCGGCAATAATAGCCTTCCCAATATTATGGGAATTTCCTCATCGACTTTGCAGTCTAATATCACAAAATCAGTAGGGAAAACAAACTTCCCCACTTGCACCAATACATCATCCAGAATGCCCGACGGTCTCTTTACCGTCTTGTCAGCTAACTGCAATAACATTGAAGTTGGTATGGATCTACCAATCCCCAGTATTTTATATATGGCCAGCGGCATCAGATTAGTGCTGGCCCCTAAGTCACATAGAGCTTTGGAAAAAGCTAAGTTGCCAATTGTACAAGGAATTGTAAAACTCCCTGGATCAGACAACTTTTCAGCAATAGGACGCGTCACCACCACACTACAAGTCTGAGCAAGGGTAACAGTAGCCAGATCTTGGAAATCAAATTTTCAAGACATCAAGTCCTTCATCATTTTAGCGTACCCAGGCATTTCTTTCAACGCATCAATCAATGGGATATTTACCTGTATTTGCTTTAGCATGTCCAAGAACTTTTTGTAATGTTCATCCTTTTGGTATTTGGCCAGCCTCTGAGGGAATAGAGCTGGCGATCTCTTTTTCCCAGTGATTTGGGACTTTTCTTTATCAGCCACCACCTCAACTACCGGCTCCTGGGATATCTCCACTTCTTTTTCAGTCTCACTTTGTGCTCTGGGTTCTCCTTCAGTAGGTGTCACTGTTACCTTGGTCAAGTTTGTTGAATCATCAAGTTCAATCGGCATGGGTACCAGTGTCTCATCCTGTCTTCTTTCACGAGTTCCCTCCAGTTCCAAGTTTAAGTCTCTGCCACTGCGGAGAGTCACTGCCATCAGCTGCCTTGGCCCCTGGTCCATAGGATTTACCTGAGTATTTGCAGGTAAAGTTCCAGGAGGACGATTGTTCACTGTCATAGATATCTGGCCCAACTGTACTTCAATATTTTTAATAGCTGCATCATGTATATCTACTCTCTCACTGATTTTGGCATTTGACCCAATAACCTGCTGCATCATAGCTTCTAACCTGGAAAACCCATCTTCTTGCTTTCCCTCCTGTTAATACTGAGGAGTGTAGTATGCTTGTTGTTGATTCTGATGGTTATAACCTTGTGACCTCTGATACGGTGCTGCATTACCTTGTTTTCCCCTAACACCCATATTTCCAATGTTCTGTTGTTAGTGGGGTGGTCTATATGGTTGAACTTGCTGACCCCAGTTCTGCCCGCTTGTCTCTGGCTTCCATAATTCGACACATAATTCATATTTTCTAGATAAGGAGGGTGATGGCGTTCTGCATTCCAGTGATTACCAAGTGGTTGACTAATGCAAGATGTGCATAATCCTCCATTGGTTATGTCTATGATGTGTACCTGCTGCTTTTGTCCTGATTCCTCCACCTTCTTAGTAAGTATACTCATTTGTCTTATCAAGGTGGCCACGTTCTCTGCAATAGTATTAGATGGATCGAATGGCACTGAGTGAACTACAGGAGTAATGGGTGCATTCCTTGTTGTCCATCCTGAATTCTTTGCCATTTTATCAAGTAAGATTTGACTTTCTCTCCACGTTTTGCTCAAGAATGCTCCACCAGCCGAAGCATCAACATTTGCTTTAACAGTATCAGCCAAACCCATATAAAAATTCTTCCCCATCATCTGCTCTGGAATACCATGATATGGACAGATAACCAGCATCCCCTTAAATTGTTCCCATGTCTCTTGCAATGTTTCAATTGGTTTCTGTCTGAAGCTCAAGATTTCATCGATTTGTTAGGCAGCCTTGTTAGGTGAATGAAACTTGTTCACGAATTTCTTAACTAAATCCTCCCATGTGGTAATGGAATTTATGGGGAGTGAGTTTAGCCAAGTCTGTGCAGCTCCAGTCATTGAGAATGGAAACAACAACAATTTTATTGCCTCCTGGGTTACGTTTGGCTGCCTCTATGTTTTGCAAATTGAGAGGAAGGTTTTCAAATACTGCTGGGGGTCTTCGATGTATGACCCTGAGAATACTCCCTTGTTTTGCAATAAGTGCAGCATATTATTTGTTATCTGGAAGGACTCGGCCTGTATCTGAGGGACTAGTATCGCATTGGAAAAATTCTCAGTTGTGGGTTGTGCCTAGTCATATAAAGGAGCCTCTGCTCCTATTTGAGTGACTGGGTCTACCACATCATCCCCATTATTGTTCCTGTTGTTTGGATCTTCCATGTCGGGTTCAATTTGTTAAATTGGTGGTTGTTGTTTGCTTTTCCAGTTGGTCTGATTTAGGGCCTTGAAAACTTTCTCGGGGTCTAATAAGGCTTCGACTATTTTACCAGTTCTCGATGATTTTCTAGGCATGCACCTGCAACACATTAGAAAACGTTAAACTTTCAATGTATAAGCGAAAATTTTAAGAAAATTGACTATATTTCAGAATTTTGTATTTCTTCCAACTCAATTGATAACACCGTTAGTTCCCCGGCAACAGCGCCAAAATTTGATCATGCTCAACTATGTCTTATATAAAGAGTAAACGGGTGCTGCAAATATAATCTGGGGTATTATGCCCAGAGTCGATCCCACAGGGAATTAACGTATCAATCAAGTCTTTAGAATACGCAACTTTTACTCAATCAATTCTCTCAAGACTTTTTGAATATAAACTGGTGATGTTTTACTAATTCTATTAACAATAATAATAACTAACAATTACTAACAATATGTTGTAAAAAATTATGAGAAATGTCTAAGGCTATGGTTTCCCCCGTTGGTGAACTCACTTCTCAGATATTTCATATAACTTGATTAATTATCTCTATCAATCATGAACACTCTATCTACCATAAATCTCTCTCAAGTAATTATGATAATTTACTAGACGCACTCTCTCAAGTTACGCTAGCTAGATTGCATTACAGTTCACTTTAGATTGCACCCGAAGTATCGTTATTTCTAATCCAACTTCTAAACCATCAGTTATGACTGTCGTCTATACTCGNTTAATATCACCATAAGTTTATCCCCCAACGGGTTCCACCAAAACCCTAGATTAAGAAAATTAGCTACTCATATTCATAAGAATCAATTCTAAAATAACTTGCATAATTGAATTACAAAATAATAAAATAAAAGCTATAAAAATCAATATTTTCTTCACTGAGTAGTAATCCACAGTTTTTTCTTCACTTCAATCGCTTCATTCCCTTTCAAGTTGTGTTTTTTGGGTCTATTTATATGTTTGGGATACACCCTAAACGTGTAGGAGACTTCTATTCCAACCCGGAAACACTTAAAACACTTCAAAACTCGGATTTGAACGGATCAGGGGCCAGGCGTTACAGACCAAACGCCTGGCCAGGCCTGGCATTTGGGCTCTGGCACCTGGATAACGCCAGGCTAGGCCTGGCCTTAAGACTCAAACGCCCGGCTATAGCCCGGTGCACTCCTCTTTGCCTCTTGAGCGTATTTTCGACGTTTTTGCATCCATTTAGCTCGGCTTCCATATCCAATTCACCTACACATGAAATAGACTTCATTATGCACATAAAAAGTGTATTTTTATCATTAACGCAAATAAAATGTAAGGCATATAACGTGTTAAACCATGAGTTCTAGCCACGAATTAAGTTGCCACTTACAATGGAGTATAATACATTGGTATCATTGTTATGTAAAAAAATGAGTGTAAGCAAACATTCGGTGAATGTTAAAGTAACCGGAAGATATTTGTATTCTGTCACTCCGCAAGTGGTTGATTGTTATGCTGAGTTTAACATCGAAGACGATGAAACTCTGAGAGATTTTTTGAGGACTCCAGATAAATGCCGAGAATTTCTCGTGATAAAAATGTTGGAAATGTACGTCAAGGCTGAAGACATTCGCAATAATGAGGTTGCGTAAAGTAGGGATATCCCTCAATCATCGGGTGGTTATTTTGGAGTAGTTTTAGCCGAACAAGTTCCAGTTGAAAGAGTTTGGCTTGATCTAACTTATCTCCACAGGCGAATAAGGAGCAAGGAAATAATTTCTCACCTAGTTTACATAATCCACAAGCCGAGTGGTAAAGTTTAATTTTTCTTTTTGTTACAATGTTTATTTTTATGTATTGAATTTGAATTAACACTCATATATTCCACAGGAGGTACCGGCCAGATATGAATTTTACAAGTTATGAACCAACACTCAGTTGGAATATGACTAGTTTTGGTGTGTTGGATCATAGTGATTATGACAACAATGTTGATGGGTCTGGAGATGACACACCCTCTCTTCCCTGATGAGGGTGATAATGAGGAGGAAGAGAATGATGAACCTGATTTGACGAGGGAGCATGTTCCATCTCCCGTTAGACCAAGAGTGTACGAGTCCCACGTGCACATTCAAGGGAGATTCCCTACCTTGATATTTGCAAAGTATGTCGGATGTGGATGCCCTTACAAGGGATCTTAACGAAATTCGGACAACAGTGTGGGATGAATCTTGAGCAATGGTATTGCCAAAGGGCATGCTTTTTCCTGATAAAGTGCGCCTAAGCAGGGCGGTGCGAATGTACAACATAAAAGAGTATCGTGAGATCGTGGTTCATGATTCATCTCCAGATGTATACAAGGTTAATTTCCATAGATGGTTGACGGGTTGTAATTGGATGCTGCCTGTGAGGAAGACGAAAACTAATATGTGGGTTGTGGGTAAATACATTGGCACCCACAATTGTGAAATGGACACATTCAGTGGGAATCATTTTAACTTGAATGTTGACTTGATTTCTCTTGTCTTGATTTCACACATTGAAGCATCCATAAGGTACAACATCAAAGAGTTATAACATTTGTCCATCAGGAATATGGGTGGACCATTACCAAAGAAAAGGCATTTCTCGGGCGCAAACGTGCGTGTGAAAATGTTTATGGTAACTGGGATAAGTACTTCGCATCCTTACCCAGGTACATGGCCGCATTGCAACACTTTAACCCCGGGTCTGTTGTTGAATGAAAGCTTGAGCGGAGTCCGGGAATATCAGAACATATATTAGATATGTGTTCTGGGCATTAAAAACCAGTAATTGATGGTTTTGTGCATTGCCTTCTAGATATATCCATACACGACACTCATGTCTATGGAAAGTATGATATTAAGTTGTTGATCGCCGTTGCAGTAGATGCTAATGGAGGTATATTTCCCCTAGCTTTTGCTATTTGTGCCAATGAAGGCCAAGAGACATGGACATTATTTTTGAACCACTTGAAGGAGCACGTAGTCTGACAGAGTTCAAGTATTTGTCTAATATCTTATCAGCATGGTAGTATTTTAATTTCTATAAAGAATTTGCATGCATGACAGGAACCGTATGCCTACCACCATTACTGTGTGAGGCACCTGAAGGACAATTTTCAGAAGGCTTATCCAAACAAGGATTTGCATGATTTAATGTGGATGGCTGCAATAGATTACCAAGACCGTAAATTCAGGAGGCGAATGAAATTGAACAGTCAGGAAGACCAAGGAGCCTATCGTTGGTTGATGCAACATGAGCTTGACAAATGGACTTTGCATGCGGATGGTGGCAGAAGATGGGGAATTCTGACTATAAATGTGTTAGAGTCTTTCGTTGGGTTATTGAAGTCTGCATGTGGATTGCCCGTCACTGCCATGGTACGAATGTCATTCAAGCATATGGCAAGGAGGTTTGTTGAAAGGGCTAGAGGTGCATCGTCATTGATAGAAAGGGTTGTTGAATTTATGCTAATACCAATGAAAAGATTTGAGAAATACAGGACGCGAGCATATTGACATTCATTTTTGCAGTATTGCAACGAGCGAAATATTTTTGAAGTTCGCACCTCTATCCATCACAACCGGGGGAAAACACACACACCGTCAATGAATTCAGAAGGTTATGTTCCTATGGAATATGGTCCATCTATCACATGTCGTGCTCATATGCCATGAAGTGCTTTCAACATACAGGTTTCATCACAACGAGGTACGTTGATAAAGAATATAGTGTTGTTGCATACTTAAATACCTAGAGTGGACATCTGAAGCCAATGGTTGCGGAGCACTATTGGACGTCTGGACCATTTAAAATGGTGTGTAACAAGGAGTATTTGCATCAATGACAAGTGCAAAAAAGAATGCGTATACGGAACCAAATGGATGTTGATGATATCGTTTATGCGGGTAAATGTGGCATATGTACGCAAACAGGATATGACCATTGTAAATTTCCTTCAGCTGGTTTGGGTAGCGGTGGTAATTCATCTCCTGGTGGAAGTTCATCCAATGTGCCCAATTACCAAGGATACACGTAGTGTTTTGTTTCAGTAATTTGTTGTAATAAGTGTAGGTACATGTTCATCTTGCAGAATATATGAAATAAAATTATCTTTCCATTAGTTTTAAGTCTTATTGATATTACTTCAGTACAACAATTTAACATACACCCCAAGAAAAAAAATTATTTCCATTCGCCATTATCGTCGTTGTTTGGCACTATTTCATTGTCACTGTCTTTATCTTCTTCGTCAACATCGTGTACTCACCCTTCAGAACCGAGGGCATCATAAACTAGGCCCCAATTCACACACATTTCTCGTATTTCATCGCTTTCATCAATAAGACCACTTGATTTATTTCTACAATAATATGGGACTCCAACGTCCAACATCTGTGATAGAAACTTAGGTAGTCCCTCCCACTCGATAACTGTTGGGAAAACAGGATAATCATCGTCTCTATGCAATTTTTCATTTTCTAATAAATCCCAGTACCCAACCTCCGTTCCTCCCAGAAAGTTAAGATCATCCATTTCATGATGAATAGCTAATGCCTTTTCCATATCTAGAATCTCCTTCATCAAATGCCGAATCACTTCTGGTTCAACTTTGTGTGTGTTTGTTAGGAAGGTTGCAGACAGTGCTTGTGGCACAACAAGCCCATGCCAGCGACATAGTACTTCATAATCACATAGTTTTGAATAAAGGGTAACCCACTGTAGTTTTTCGCCCCAAATTCGCATACCTTTAGGATTTGTCGAATGCGCTTCGCCCTCAATAATGTGCTCTGCAACTTTGAGATCAATGTGTATATTAATAGGCTTATTATCAAAGGGATGCAGAACACCATACCATTTGTCATCAACCAAGTCAGTATAGCAACCCAGCATATTTTTTTCAAGGTAGGGATCCATAGTGTTAAGAAGTGTTCCATGGGGATTTGTTGAACTACCTTCACCCTTCTGCCTATTTTTGAACCACTTATTAAATGTTAGTGGCATTTTTTGAATGGATGTTGTAATGTTTCTTCAAATGGTCTTTGAATACAGAATTTTTGGTCTAGTTTAAGAAGTTGTCTTATACCCCAAAGAATCAATATCTTGCGCAACATAGCGCAACACCAATATGCATTATGTGTATTGTCTTGTCGACCTGAAAAAGCTGCCATTCTGTAAAAGTTGTCTTGTACCCTAAAGAATCATTATCACGCGAAACATAGTGTGACACCAATATGAGTTATGTGTATTGTCTTGTTAAGCTTAAAAAGTTGTCATTCTGGAAAAGCGGTCTTGTATGCTAAATGATCATTATCACGTGAAGCGTAGCGCGACACCAATATGCGTTATGTGTATTGTCTTGTCGAGTTGAAAAAGATGCCGTTCTGAAAAAGCCGTCTTGTACCCTAAAGAATCATTATCATGCGAAGCATAGCGTGGCACCAACATGTGTTATGTGTATTGTCTTGTCGAGCAGAAAAAAATTGGTCGTTCTGGAAAAGTTGTATTGTACCCTAAATAATGCGTTATGTGTTTTATCTTGCCTATAAAATCCTAGCGCATTTTAGTTATTATTTGTGCTTAACCAAAATAAATAGAAACACTTTCCATAAATTTTTCATTTTTCTTGCATAAAGAAATGTCTGGATGCATTGACGTACTGAGGTGTTATTCTGGCAAACGTGCGATTTTGAAGCCATGTTGGTCAAACAGTAATATGGGGCGCAGACGCTGGATATGTCAACAACTTGTAAGTTATTGTTTTGGAAAAACTATTTGTTAATATTTTTTATATAAAATGTTAACTAATAGTGTTGTGTTATAATCCCCATTGGTAGGACAAAAATCAATATAGATTTGAAGAATGGTGTAATGAACCCATTAAACAGGAATACTACAAATCATATTTGCAGTATGTATGGAATATGACCGGTGAATACGAACTCCAGATCTTTAAACTAAAACAACAACTTGCGGCAGTGCAGGAGAAACTAAAAGAGGCAGAAGAAAAAAAAAATATGTTGGAAAAGAAATTTAAGGGGTTGAAGTAGAGAATAATGGGCGATAGTGACTAAACAAACACATCGATGTGTTAAGTGTAGTATTTTTTCTTTATGTTTTTCGTGTCATGTATTTTCATTAGTTGTACCGAATTTAAATTATGTTAAGTTGTTATGTTTGTTTCTATGTTGTAGTATTAAACTAATAAATAACCCGAGAAATAAAAACACATGCGCATATAAAATAAACCATAAATAATGTTGCTATTATATACTAAATATCATATGTACAGATAATCAAAATTGTCAATGTTTCCCACAACCTGTATGCTTTAAAGCATTGGTTGCCCTAAGGCGCATCCCATCCCGCTCGGCTACACTATCAGGATCATCTTCATCACGTCGTCTCTTTATCGGAGGATGCGCTCCAGCATGATCATCGGTAAGGCTGGCAGGCTCGGTAAAAGGGGTCATCGGTCCAGCAGTAACCTGCATAATAATAGGATATTTTAGTGTATGAAATATATATTACTAATGTAGGTGTTAGCTACTCCTGAATATAATCATCCGTCTTAGGCTTGTTAGTATCGCACAAAGTGGCTTCTGTGACGGGCGAGGATGATGCCTTTAAAAAATATAAAAATGCTCTAGATACTGATGAATAATTAATGAGTTTAAAACAAAGAGAAATAATAGTAATACAAACAAACTTGCGCCTGAGTAGCGACACACTCCCCAACAACCCTCAATGATGATCCATATCTCAGTCATTTCCCATTATGAACCTCTCGTATTGGACGATCCTCATCAACCGTCGATGGCCCTAGTCGATAAGGATAATACTGATCCTATTCCTGCAGCGTATTGGTCGTGCCCTCGATCAACAATGGAGCTGAAGGGGTCACCTGCGAAGTCCCTGGCATCAGCGGAAGGCTGAATGACTGCATATCATGAGGAGCATCGTCTGGCTCAGGGTGGTCACCCGGGTGATAAACTCCAAAATCCTTAACAGGTGCCTCAGTGCCTCCTTGTTGGGGACCACATCCTCGCCACCCCCACGACCTCGTGGGACACCTCTTCCTCTCTGGGCACGCCTGCCACATCGACCACGTTCAGGCTCCACTAGTGGCCCATGATGGTACTGCTCTGGCGATAGATAATCTGCCACGCGTCCTAAGCGCTCGTCATCTCAGGCTCACCTCAATATACGAAAATTCAGATCTGTAACCTGGTGTCCACACTCGTGCAAAACAACCGCTCCCCCGTCGGTATGCTGCTGTATCTGCAGCCCCAACTGGTAGAACAAATGTAAGCCAATAACCTGCACAACATGTAAAATATTAATTATGGAACACTTGGTTAACGTTATAAGTATAACAGATAACATACCAGTGCCTTATGCCACCCGACATATGGAATGTACCGACCACCGGCGCGATAAACGGTATTCCCGACGAAAAGTCGGGTAACGCTACAACACCAGCCCATATACTCATGCTCACCAATTGTAACGACCCGACCGCTCGTTTTGAGAATTAGAGCCCAGATTCCCCATTAGCTGCTTTCCTATTATCTTATTCTGCTATTTTGGTTGCCGAGAGGGTTCGTGTTAAGTTTTGAAACAAATTGAGACACTTAGTCTCTTATTTGGGAGTTTAAGTTGGAAAAGTCGACTAGATATCGACTTATGTGTATCGACCTAGGATTTGAATTTTGATGGTTCATTTAGATGCCTAAGGTGATTTTGGAGTTAGGAGCGTGTCCGGAATGTATTTTGGAGGTCCGTAGTAGATTTAGGCTTGAATTGGCGAAAGTTGAATTTTTGGCGATTTTAGTCGGCATTGGAAATTTTGATATCGAGTCCGGAATGGATTTCCAAAAGTGGGAGTAGGTTCGTAGAGTCATTTTTTACTTGTGTGTAAAATTTGAATTCATTCAGACGAGGGTTGATATGTTTCGACGTCGTTTGTAGAATTTGGAGAAATTCAAAGTTCCTTAGGCTTGAATCGTGCATAATTCGTGTTTTTGATGTTTTTCAATGTGGTTTAAAGGTTCCAATAAGTCCGTATGGTGTTTTAGGATTGGTTTGTATATTTTTTTGAGGTCGCTGGGGCTCGGTGTCTGTTTCATATGCTTAACGGATGAATTTTTGGACTTAGGAAGTTGCTGAAGAAATTTTGGTGTCTTGTGTTTCGCACCTGCGGAGTGGAGACCGCATGTGCGGACTCGCACATGCGGAGGACAGGGAACATATGCAGAAATGGAAGGCTTGGTCATGGGTCGCATGTGCGAGGAATGAGCCGCATCTTCGATGCCCGCAGGTGCGAAAGGAAAATACAGGCGCAGAAGAAGTCCGCAGGCGCGGAGAGTGCTCTGCAGGTGCGGCCCCTTTACTGCAGATGCAGACCCAATCCCTTTTAGTGGTTTGCGCACCTACGAAGGATTTTTCGCATGTGCGACCCAAGTCCCGGAGGTGCAAAGATCGCTAGGCAGAAAAGGGGCAGAATCGAGGGTTGTGAGCATGTGATTTTTACTCGTCANTAATTAATTGTGAATTATTCGCGTTGCTGGCATATCCATAATTCATCTGTCAAAATCATTGAAATTCTGCATTACGAATTTGTTGGTCATAATTAGTTAAATGATAGACAAATGACGAGTATTTAACGTAATGTAGTTTTTAGTAACTTATTACTATAAAAAATAATCATTTTATTCGATAAATCATAGATTTAATTAAAAATATAATTGGTTGTTGTATTCTGAATTAATATGTAAATATATATATGAAAATAAGGTTTGAAATTAATTGCTACATTTTTATTAGTGTAGAGTTTAATTTAATTAGAACAATTAAGTTAATTAACTAAAGGAAAATCGGACCTGGGCCAAGAAACACCCAGGCCCAAAACCAACCCCTTGAAGATACCCAACCCAGGCCCAAACCAAACTCCTTACCCGGCCTGCCCCAGCCTGACCAAACGACACCGTTTGGTCTAGTCGGTTAAATCCTGG
>ML349464.1:0-21363 GCA_005239505.1 Nicotiana paniculata | reverse complement strand
TTTTTTTTTGGACCTATTTTTGTTCTACTTGTGCAAAAATGACCTACTTGGGTTCCGCACCCAGTATGTTAAAGGGTGACATTGCCTTGACAAATGTGTAAGGCAGAGGCGAGAAAGTTTGGGTGAGGCCAGGACGTGCTGTCCTTGTGAGGGACTACAATAGAATTCCTTTTTGACCAATCATATAGCTCCATTTCCACCGCAATGATTAAATTACCCTTAATATCCCAAGCAGGTATGTTGACCTGCTGCTTGCTTATTCCCCCTTCTAATAAGTAGCAATTCTCTTATATTAGAAGCAACAGTTCAACTTTTTCAGTTGTATGGGTCATCAACAAGCCTGCCCGGCATCTGGCATCCCACGTTTTAAGTTGTGTTTGATGCAGAGGTTTGAGCTATAATTTGCATCTTTACATAGGGCTCAAGTGGGCCGGGCCCAACTGGTCCCGAGCTTCACGGGCCTAAATATTGTAACTGGTCTGGGACGGGCCTAGACCCATATGATCTCGTGTTAAGTGGGTCGGTCCTCGGGCCCGGGGCCTAAACGGGTCTAAGTGGGCTGAGTTATTTTTTTTTTAAATTTTTTTATCTAAGGCAATTTCTTATAAATTATATTATATAATTGTGACTTAAATTTTGTAATTCAAATTTAAAAACAAAAATATTGTAAAGAGATATTCAAGGGAATGCATTATAATTTTTATTATTATGACATTAATAAAAAATGACAATATCTTTCTTAGTCTTCCTCCCCCCTCCCCTCCCCCCCAATGGAATGAGCACAACAAGGTGCTAATACCACCATTGAAAGGAAAAAAAAAAATTCAAAATGTGCCAAAATACAAGTTACATATTAATTTACATTGTATCTCTTACAAATTTCATAAATCCTTCAAGGTCCGGAGGAATTTTCCTTGGTGCTGGCGGAAAAGAAGCTTGTTCATCACTGCTTCCGGGCGAAGCAGCATCCTCCACAAGTTTAGCTTGCATTTTNGTCCAAAATTTCTTCTTTCCGAACGGATCCAATCTCTGAAGAGTACTGATTTTTCCAAGCTCTCCCTCATAGATGCTCTATGATCACCGAGTTGAAGTCTTGCTTGACTGAAAGCGCTCTCCGATGCCACTGTTGAAGCTTGAATAGTTAAAAAGTCTCGAGCCATCTTTGAAAGAACCGGATAGTATTTTTCTTTGTCATTCCATTAAAGGAGCCGTCAGGATTCACTTCTTCAAGTCCCTACGACAAATAAATTTCAAGCTCATTTAGTTGTGAACAATCACTAGTACTAGAACCTTGATAACCCTTGAAGTCCTTCCAAGCACTAAGTGCTCTTACTCCCGCAGTTCTTTTAGATGATTGTGAACTAGACTAAGTAGGAGTTGGAACATTTCGTCTAGCTTGATCTAAGGCAAGTTGATAAGTACTATATATAGTTAGAGCATTTATTTAAATTGAGGCAATTGCTTCCGGAAGTGTAGACAATTCCTCATCTTCAAGTGCTAAACCATTATAAACTTTTTCATACCAAAATTGAGGACCTCCTAATTTCATAGTAGGATTTAACAAGGAAGCAACACCATAAATATGGAGAATAGGGAAAAAATATTTTTAAAACTTTTTTCTCATAGAATCAATAGCAAGTTCATAAATTACCCCACCATCTGAAAATTGATTAAACAAGGTAGCAAGTTCTGCAAGACAAACTAACAGTTAGAAATAGTAGGATAATATTGCCCAGATAATTCATTTGTAGCAATATGAAGTTTTTCTAAAAATTCTACAATCATTTTAACATTAGCCCAATCCTAATTTGTAAGGTGCTCATCATCATCAGCTCCACGAGCATTAAACGTTGAGTTTATTGGGTTTCTATATTCATATGCAACAACTAAACTTTCATACATGTAATTCCATCTAGTTGGACAAGGTTTAGGATCCTTTCTTTCTCTTAGGCCAAATTCATCTCATCTTTTAAAATATTTTCTAAGTCTACTTCTACGGTTTGAATAAAAAAGCCAGTTAAGAGCCATTTTAACCTTTTCAATTTCAACATTTAAAATTCTCATACCATCACCGACAATTAAATGGTAAATATGACAAATACATCTAATATGAAAAATATTACTAAAAGCAGGATTTAGTGTAGTGGTAAGCAAGGCTATAGCATTAGTGTTACTAGAAGCATTATCTATTGAAACTGACATTATTTTATCTCTAATGCAAAAACATCTACAAATATCCGTAACCGTGCTAGCAATAAACTTCCCTGTGTGACGTGAATTAATACTCTATATGCAATAATGCACTTTTGCATTATCCAATCCTCATCAATCCAATGACTGATAACAGTAAGATAATCACCATCATTACCACTTTTAGCAATATCAGTAGTAATAGCAACACGATTGTTGACCCATGTCACTGCATAGTTTTGAAGATTGACAAATGGCTGACCAGTTGAACCAGGTCCATCAGAGCACACATCTTGAACTGAATAGCTGGCACATGAACCGTATATGCATAGGAGATATTTGTGAATGTGAAATATCAATGAACCAAGATATTGTCTCCTAATGCGAAAAGGTTGCAAACTGATGAGAAGATTGAAGTCGAATTCAGCAAGGAAAGTAACAAAAGAAAGGAAGTTGAGTTTGGTACGAATTTGTTCACCCAGGTAGAGTTGGACTAGAATTGGACGACAAGCTCAACAACTGACTCTATAAATACTTGATGTATTTCTACTAGAATTCCACACGCACAAAAGCTAAAGTAAATCAAAATCTGATAGCAAAGTTCCCAGAGTTATTTTGCTAGCAGAATCATTGTGCGATTTAAAGGCTACAGTTCAACTAGAAGAACCAGTTCCATCTGATTAATTATTGAGTCTAGTTGATTGTAGTAGGAGTTTTAATATTGTATCTTTTCAGCTTTCATAGAAGCAATTGTAATAGGTACGAATTTTTCAAGTTAGAGTTAACTTGAGGCTTGTAGAAATTAGCTAGTGGCTAGTTACTACAAAGGGATTAGAGTTAGTCCTAGGATTACAAAAGAGTTTATTTTGTAAGTCCGTTTGGCTCAGAGTTTTAGTGAAGAGTTTGAGCAAATCCTACTGAGGAGTAGGTTGTGGTTTTTTCACCTTTTGAGCCAGGTGTTTTCCACGTAAAAATCTCTGTGTTTTTACTTTACTGCTTTTATTATTCCGCAACAGTAGAAGTTGGAACACCAAGAAGAACCAGGTTCTTCTAGAGAGACAGCACTCGAAAATTGGGTACCACACAAATTAACCTATCTTCTTGTGTGGTATTGACGTCTAAAACATCAATTGGTATCAGAGCAGGTTATCCTTGAAAGGCTAACACCTTGGAGAAGATCAAGATGAGTGCACCACCTGGAAATTGGGAAGGTCAATCAACTGCAAGGCCACCACTCTTCAATGGCCAGTATTACTCTTGGTGGAAAAACAGGATGAAGGACCACCTAATTGGAGAAGACTATGAACTCTGGGACATAGTCACTGATGGTTCTCTAGCTAGGCTGGTAAGGGCTGAGTTGGTAGAATTCACGGGAAATGCCATTGTCAAGGAAGGCAGGGTCACCTCCATGGTCAAAGGAATTGAAGTTTCCTTTGATGCTAAAGAACTGGGTATTATTTTGAACATACCAGCTGAGGGCTATGAGGCTACACAAGGCAAAGATGGCCTTTTCTAGATGGGATGGCCTCAACAATCAACATCACCATATTCTTCAGTGATAATGAGAAGGAGATTGAACCCAGGCCGGTCTATAAGAGTGAAATGAAGCCAGAGCACAAGCTACTCTTCGAGTTCGGCATCAAGTTCCTACTGCCTAGACAAGAAAGAAGGCACATTGCAAATTATATGGATCTGACCTTGATGGAGTGCTTGTACAGGGGAAATCAAATAAATTGTCCGGCTTTCATCATCCAAATCTTTGACAGAGTTGTGAATGGAGCCAAAGCACACACAATTCCATATGGCTTCATTCTGACAGCAATGCTTGCACATTTTGGGGTTCCAGTGAAGAAGGCTGAGATGGCTACTGCCAAAGACTATTTCGGGAAGGAAACTTTTCTGACATGTGACTACAATGTCAATGTTCTTGTGGATGAACCTGGTTCGTCTAGGAAGAAACCAGTCAACAACAAATTTAGAACTCTGGTGCAGGAAAACGAGATCAAGGATATGGAGATTTTTCGTTTGAAGTCTCGTGTGATTGAGGTTGTAGCTGAGCGGGATGCTCTTAGGGCTGAAGTAGCAAAGGAGAAAGAAAAGAACGAGGGTGTTCTTAAGCAGATGCTTTCTCTCCTACAATACAAGACCACAACCTCCTCTACACCTTCCCATCCTTAGGCTGTCCAGAGCTTCCAAAACCCATCTTTAGACCAGTCGTTCAGTTTCAGTTATTTTTACTCTGTTTTTTGCTCATGGTTGGTTTGTTTTTGTTTTTCTGTATGATAGTTGATAATCGTTACTAATCAATGAATTTTGCTTCTAGTTATTGACTTGCCTCAGTTTCCTAGTTCACTAACATTTATTGGCTTCTTGTGTTGATTAATCATGCTTTGCACCTGCAGTTACCTCAATGGCCATGAGTAATAATTAATAAATCTGGTAAGTGTATCGTGTTGCAAACTTTTCGATGATGCCAAAAGGGGGAAGATATGTACTGAACTTTTTCAAATTTTTTTCCAAAGTGATATTTATAACCTAATGAACCCGGTTTCTCCATGATTAATGCTTAAAATCATACAAAGTGTTTAAAATGTATACAGGATTAAGCACAGAGTTTTTCATCATCAAAAAGGGGGAATTTGTTGACCCATGTCACTGCATAGTTTTGAAGATTGACAAATGGCTGACCAGTTGAACCAGGTCCATCAGAGCACACATCTTGAACTGAATAGCTGGCACATGAACTGTATATGCATAGGAGATATTTGTGAATGTGAAATATCAATGAACCAAGAGATTGTCTCCTAATGCGAAAAGGTTGCAAACTGATGAGAAGATTGAAGTCGAATTCAGCAAGGAAAGTAACAAAAGAAAGGAAGTTGAGTTTGGTACGAATTTGTTCACCCAGGTAGAGTTGGACTAGAATTGGACGACAAGCTCAACAACTGACTCTATAAATACTTGATGTATTTCTGCTAGAATTCCACACACACAAAAGCTAAAGTAAATCGAAATCTGAAAGCAAAGTTCCCAAAGTTATTTTGCTAGCAGAATCATTGTGCGATTTAAAGGCTACAGTTCAACTAGAAGAACCAGTTCCATCTGATTAATTATTGAGTCTAGTTGATTGTAGTAGGAGTTTTAATATTGTATCTTTTCGCTTTCATAGAAGCAATTGTAATAGGTACGCATTGTTCAAGTTAGAGTTAACTTGAGGCTTGTAGTAATTAGCTAGGGGCTAGTTACTACAAAGGGATTAGAGTTAGTCCTAGGATTACAAAAGAGTTTATTTTGTAAGTCTGTTTGACTCAGACTTTTTAGTGAAGTGTTTGAGAAAATCCTACTGAGGAGTAGGTTGTGGTTTTTTCACCTTTTGAGCCAGGTATTTCCACGTAAAAATATCTGTGTTTTTACTTTACTGCTTTTAATATTCCGCAACAGTAGAAGTAAGTACATCAAGAAGAATCAGGTTCTTCTATTGAGACAACACTCGAAAAATTGGGTACCTCACAATTAACGGTATTGATAATTTATATGAGTAAATAAATAACGCAAATATTGTTCATATTCATGTTTATATTTATAAATATCGCTCTTTACGGTTGTGCGGGGCCATCCTTTATAAGTAAGATTATAAACTTTTCTAATATAATGCACAAAATTAGGGTTAGAAGGAAAACTATAGGGTAAGCACGTAACATTAACTATTTTTGCCAATTCTTCACGATCTTTTCTTGGATCGTAATATAAAATACCACCGGTAACAGTGTTAATTCCCGGTTGAAATTGATTTGACCCGGTAATAGGGTCAACCTGACTAGGTACACTTGTCCCCTCGGCCACAACTTTCATTTGAAGAAATTTGACTTTATCTCTAGGGTGTTTCTTTATATGTCTAGTCAAACTTCCCGTACCCCCTCCCCCCAATTTCCAACAAATTTAAAAGCCAACTCTGCTCCACAAATTTTACACCTAGCCTTATTTTTTTCTCTTAGTTGAATAAAAAATGCCCAAACAATAGATGTTTCGCTCCGTTTAGAAGGTTGTCTAGAAAAAGTAGGGGCAGTAACAGGAGGGTCAGACGGGGCATCATTTAGATTATCAGTTGGGTTAACTTCAACAACAGGACTAGTGGGTGTATCGTCATCCGTTTGTGTTTCATCTAAATCTATATTTTCATCATCATTGTCCTCATCATTTTCATCAATAGTTGGATTACCATAAAGAACATTCATATATTCATGGTTTAATTGTTCACCTGGTGCAATATCATAGTAAAATTAACTATCGGTAAACTGTAATAAAGTGTTATTGCTATCAAGAATAGCAGGGTTAGGACATGTAACAGGTTTGAGTCGGGGAGCTGGGGGAAGTGGAGGAGTAACAACTTGGACACTAGATTCACCAATCTTGGATTTTTCCTTACTTTTACCAAACATATTTTCAAAGAATAGGCCATATTAATTATAATTATACAAAGTAAAACAAAAAAAACTATAATATTAAAACTTAAGAGTTGGAACGAGTTTACCGAATTGACGAACAACTTGTTGAAAATTATATATCGTTGAAGACTTCAATTCACCAACTTGACAATTTTTCACAAATTGCAACAATAAAGTAAGCAACTATAGAAGAAAATTAGAGAGAGATTGATGATTTTGTGAGAAAAATGAAAGAATGAGGGGATATTTATAGTTGAGAATAGGGAAAAAGTGTAATTATAAAAAGTTTGGGGTTAAAATAAAGTTGGGGGGTAAAATGGCTATTTTTCAAAGTGCCAAACAACTATTTTTGCAGGCAAACGACTATACTTTAAAGCTTCCAACCGTTGGCTTTTTTTTCAGAATTTTTGTTTTTTTTTAAAACTAGTCGTTGGGCCTGTTTGGCCCGTTTAGGCCCGATTGAACTGGCCCACTTAGGAAGCCGGTCCCGGGCCCAAACGGTCCCGAGCTCACGGGCTCAATGGTGAGGACCGGCCCACATGGGCTCAAATACCCAATTGGTCCCGGGCCTAAATGGGCCGGCCCGTTTAGCCTCACTACCATATGGGCTCGCGGGCCTGGATCGGGTCCGGCCCCGGCCCCGGGTCGGACCGGCCCACATTACAGCCTTACCTGCACATGTGTTACCATATTTTGGAGGCCAATTTCTTTCCTTATTTTAACCGGTATTTACATTGGTTTTCTCTTAGGTTTCTCCAAATGATGTCATTATTGAGTACATTTTGGTAAATTAGCTCTTTCTCTTTTCTAGGCATGTTGTTCCCTAAAGTTGCCCATTAAAAATTAACACGTGGTCCCTAACTTATGTCTTGTTGATAAGATATGGACATTGAGCCTAACTCAACCCCAAAAGCTAGCTCATGAGGCGAGGATTGCCCAAGCCATATAAGGAGACCAAGTCTCCCATCCCTTAGCTGATGTGGGACACTCAACACTCTCCCTCATGCCCCGGCCTGCAACTGGAGCGTGGACAATATAATATGGGGGCCCAACATCGGTGAGACAAAGAATTAGGATGGGTCCGACTCTGATACCATGATAAGATATGGACATTGGACCTAACTCAACCCCAAAAGCTAGCTCATGAGGCGAGGATTGCCCAAGCCATATAACTCAAAATGGCCGAATTTTATTTCTTGTGTTTCTTAAGAACAAAAAATGAGTTGCAATTAAATATTCCACATGAGATAAAATCATGAAAAGATTCCTCAGGTGTTTGCATTCTTCATAAAAAGGTCTTCACCTTCTTATGTTAATTTTTTTTTAATAAATGGTCATTAACGGAAACTAAGATATTGTCGTTAAGTGTTTAAAGAGGTTTAAGTCATTTATTAATCACACACAGGACAAACAATATTACTTCCTGATAAATCTAAAGAGGTACTTCTGACATTAGATCTTCACACAATAACTCCAATTTACATTGTATGAGTTGCTATTGAAAACAAAAACAAGAACAAGATAAATTGAGGATATAACTATAAAAAGGGGAACACAACTAATAAAGTATGGAGAAAATGAAGAAATGAACGTGAAACACTCAGATCATCAGCAATGTTACGATTTAGTTCCTCATTCATATTAGAAAAAATTTAAAACTAGAAAAGAAAAAAGGTAATGATCAAAGAAGAAAAAAGGCAACTGAAAAAAAATAACAAAATAAACTCAACAGCATAAGCCTTGTTCGTAAAAGGCCGAGCCATAAAATGATAAAAGCGTGATGCATTTTAATGCATGAGCTATGAACCTTAAATTTTAAAACACAAACTATAAACTCTAACTTTTACTCATTTTCTCTTAAGAGATAGATGTAAAGGAAGCCAATTAATATGAAGAAAATATATCTTTCAATATAATCCTATATATTAAAGACAATTGTATACGGTCAAAATCGACCTCACCCGATTTTGTTTGAGTAATCGAGATCAGGATGGTAGATCGAGGATCGGTCCCATGCTATATCATACTGAGACATGAAGGTGCGGTACCAAGCTCGTTACTCAAAGTACCAATCAAGACCGAGACCAGCCAAGATCGAGACCAAACAGGATAGACGTCGAGCGAGACCGAAGAAAGCCTACTAACGAAAAGCCGATATATCCGATACCAGGCAAGAATCGTGGAGGCAATATTGGCACGAATCAAATCAAGAACGGTTGTTTAGCCAATTATGAGATTTCCTTCAGTATTTAGAATTGTACCATAAGTAGAATTCATCTACTGTAGGGGGAGGGGTTCTAATAATTTGTAATCATCTAATTCTCGCATAACAAAGCAATACAATACACTTTTCTCTCTTAAGATCTCTTGTTCTTCAAATCAGTTCATATTTCTTAATTATATAATCAGCCGGTTCGAGGACGATCTAGCTCGAGGACCAAGTTGCATTTTATACTGGTTTTCTTTATTTTACAGTCAATTGTTAACATTAATTATCATATTTATAAATTTATGCTAGGTGAATAACATATTGTTGACCCACGTCANTGTGAATTATCCATGAACTAAGAGGTTGTCTCCTAATGCGAAAAGGTTGCAAATTGATAAGAGGTTAGAGTTCGAGTTCAGCAAGGACAGAAACAAAGAAAGGAAGTTGAGATAAACACAAACTCTTCCACCAAGGAAGAGTTGCATTAGAACTAAACAAGAACATCTCAACTTCTGGCGCTACATAATGTTGAAGTATTCCTACTGAATAATAATTTGCACAAAGACAGAATTGAAGCAAGAACTGAAAGCAAAATTATCAGAGAAATTTTGCAAGCAGAATCCTTGTGCGACACAAAGGCTACTGACCAGCTAGAAGAACCAGTTCCATCTGCTTGTCTTTCGAGTCTAGTTGGTTGTAGTAGGTGATTTAATATTGTATCTTTCATCTTTATTAGAAGCAATGGTAATAGGTACACACGGTTCAAGTTAGAGTTAATTTGAAGCTTTTCGCAATTAGCTTGAGGCTAGTTTGCTACAAAGGGATTAGAGTTAGTCCTAGGTTTACAAATGAGTTTATTTTGTAAATGCTGTTTGGCTCAGAGTTGTAGTGAAGAGTTTGGGAAAATCCTACTGAGGAGTAGATCGTGGTTTTTTCACCTTTTGAGCCAGGTGTTTTCCACGTAAAAATCTCTGTGTTTTTACTTTACTGCATTTATTATTCCGCACCAGTAGAAGTTGGAACACCAAGAAGAACAAGGTTCTTCTATTGAGACAACACTCAAACATTGGACACCACACAAATCACCCTCCCCCCCTCTTGTGTGGTATTGAAGTATAAAATATCACATATCCTTAAAATCACTTATAGATTTAATTATTATTCGATTTTAAGGGTAAACAATTTGGCGCCCACCGTGGGGCTAAGGATAATAATGATTTCCTAGTACTAATTCTTATTAAACACACTGCTTAACGCTTGTTCTCGTAAGTGTTTTTGATTTCAGGATCAGCATGTCGAACTCTTAAATAGTACTCACACACGCCGACAATGGCCTTAGTTTTCATGGGAAAAACGACAACATAGCCGCCCAGGGATCAGAATACCTTATGATGACTTCGAGGGAGTACCGGCCGCAGACCCCATCGACGTCAGTTCCAATGTTTCCATGAATGCGAATCTGGGCGTTGATCTCGAAAATAGCATCCGCAGAGATGTTCGATCAGCCAGTCAGAATGCACAGGGCAGCGAAGACGATATTAGCCTTCGATTAATATTTGAAATGTTGCAGGATCAACAAGATGCCATAGCGCAACTCTAAAATCAAAACCACGCACCGAGTAGGGCCGAACCCGGACCCGAACCCGAACCCTCACTAAAGGTTGTTCATAGGGCCAAACCAGTACCAGAGAGGTCAAACGTGAATAAATCGATGACTGACCCCACTATAATAAAAATGCTAGAGGAGCTCACGAGGAGAATTGAATCAGGGGAGAAGAAGATTGAAGTAAATGACAAAAAAGTAGAAACGTACAACTCCCGAGTTAATCAAATTCCGGGGGCACCACCGATTCTAAAGGGTTTGGATTCGAAGAAGTTCGTGAAAAAGACTTTCCCCCCAAGTGCGGCTCCTAAGCCCATCCTAAAGAAATTCTATATGCCGTAAGTTCTCAAGTATAATGGAACCACCGACCTTAACGAGTATGTCACTTCTTACACATGCGCAATAAAAGGGAACGATTTAGAGGATGATAATATTGAGTCCATTCTGCTGAAGAAGTTTGGAGAAACTTTATTGAAGGAGGCGATGATATGGTATCATAATTTACCTACAACCTCCATTGATTCCTTTTCCATGCTCGCAGATTCCTTCGTCAAAGCACACGCCAGAACCATAAAGGTCGAGACTAGGAAGGAAGACCTCTTCGAAGTGAAGCAGAAAGACAACGAGATTCTTAGAGAGTTCGTATCTCGGTTCCATATGGAAAGCATAGACCTACCCCCGGTCGCAGATGATTGGGCCGTCCAGGATTTTACTCAAGGGTTGAACATACAAAGTTCGGTGGCCTCACGAGAGTTAAAGCAGAATTAAATCGAATATCCAGTTGTGACCTGGGCCGATGTGCACAATCGGTACCAGTCAAAAATCAGGGTCGAGGATGATCAGTTGGGAACTCCTTCTAGTTCCGTTTATCCAAATAGGCCCGTCGGCAGAATTCAAAGGGACATCGACAAAGAACCATGATCGAACAGAGATCGGTATCAACCATACCGTGGAGATCGGAGAAACAACGGTCCTCTTTGAAAAATATGTGTGCGTTTGATGCCTTTCTATCCTTGATTGAACCAAATAACATTGGTGAAGCCCTACAGGATGCTGACTAGGTAAATGCCATGCAAGAAGAGCTGAATCAATTTGAAAGAAGTCAAGTATGGCACTTGGTACCCAGACCACTAGACAGATCAGTGATTGGCACAAAGTGGGTCTTCAGGAACAAGCTCGATGAGGATGGAATTGTTACAAGAAACAAGGCTAGACTGGTTGTTCAAGGATACAGTCAAAAAGAGGGAATTGACTATGATGAGAACTTTGCCCCTGTGGCAAGACTAGAGGCAATCAGACTTCTTATAGCATTTGCTGCACACATGGAATTCACTCTCCATCAGATGGATGTTAAGAGTGCCTTCCTCAATGGCTATCTGAAGGAAGATGTATTTGTCAAACAGCCTCCAAGTTTTGAAAGCAAGGAGTCACCTGACCATTTATACAAACTTGAGAAGGCTCTTTATGGTCTCAAACAAGCACCAAGAGCATGGTATGAGCGTCTATCAAAATTCCTGCTAGAACATGGATACAAACGAGGTAAAATTGACAGCACCTTGTTCTTAAAGGAAAAGGGTAAAGAACTCCTGGTTGTGCAAATATATGTGGATGATATCATATTTGGGGCGACTTCTGAAAAATTGAGTAAGGAGTTTGCTATACTTATGGGGAGTGAGTTTGAGATGAGTATGATGGGTGAGCTAAACTTCTTCTTAGGCTTGCAAATCAAGCAAAACTCAAATGGAACGATGATCCATCAACAAAAGTATGTGAAAGAATTGCTCAAGAAATTTAAAATGGAAGACTCAAAGGAAATAGACACCCCCATAGCCACAACTACAAAATTAGATGTGGATGAACCTGGTTCATCCGTTGATCAGAAGCTATACAGAGGGATGATTGGGTCTCTATTATATCTCACTGCCAGCAGACCTGATATTGTGTTCAGTGTAGGACTACGTGCTAGGTTTCAGGCAAATCCAAAGGAGTCCCACCTAACTGCATTGAAGAGAATTTTGAGATATCTGAAAGGCACCACTGATTTGTTCCTTTGGTATCCTAAAGGTAGTATATTCGACCTTGTAGGATATGCTGATGCTGATTATGCAGGTTTCCTGGTTGACAGGAAAAGTACTTCAGGCATGGCTCACGTTTTGGGCTCCTGCCTTGTGTCTTGGGCCACCAAGAAACAAAATTCAGTAGCCTTGTCTACTGCTGAGGCTGAATATGTGGCTGCAGCCTCATGCTGTGCTCAGTTGCTATGGATCAAGCAACAACTCGTGGACTTTGGTATAGAGGTTGGATGCATTCCTATTTTCCGTGACAACACTAGTGCAATTAGTATGACGAAGAACCCGGTCATCATAAAAGAACTAAGCACATAGATGTTAGACACCATTTCCTAAGGGATAACTATGAAAAAGGAATGATCTCAATCGAATTTTGTGCTACTGACCAACAAATTACAGATATTTTTACTAAAGCACTAAGTAGGGAGCATTTTGAGAGAAACCGGATAGAATTAGGGATGATTAAGATCACCTAATTGAAATTTTTTTGTAAAAAAAATTGATTTTTTTTTGGCTAGAAACACTAACATAGATAATCAACCAGACTGATCATTGCTCAGTATCATGACTTTAGTGTCATAATCCCTTGCCATGTATTAATATGATTCCCTGGTTGCTAATGATTTTTTTAAATCTTTGTAAACTGAGGCAAATTAAAGACTTTAACACGATGAACCTGGTTCATCCCTGCTGGTTCATCTAACTGACAAGGTACGTGCTCATCTCCATACAATTATTGAATTAATTACAGTCACACATGAGCAGGACTCTATCTATATTTGGTTCATTTCAAATTCTTTGTACTTATCCCTAAATGAACCCATTCTAAGAAGTCCCATCACTACTTAATTAGCCTAGAGTTAGGGGATTCTTAACTGCCTAATCAATGACACTCCAACATCTATTAGACTCTTACTTGATTAAATATTCTACACGTTGTATAATTAATAGCCACATCTTATAAAAGGGCCATCATTACTTCCCCTCTTCATAACATCATAGGTCGAACTAAGTTATTTATTCTTCTCTAACCAAAACTGATCGTCTCTTCTCTTCCAAAATTATTCATAACAATGTCTTCACCACCCCCTACTTCATCTTCCTACACAAACCCTGATCATGGGGAAAGAAAATTCCAGTTCTCCTTCAATTTACAGTTCACATTCACCAAACAGATCTTCATTCCCCCCAAACCCTCTAGTTCTTGAACCCACTCCTGAACCCACACCTAACCCTACTCCAGCCCCAGGGCACGAAGAGTAAAAGTTTTGTCCAGAAAATCAGTTGCTTCTGGCCCTCGTGCAAGATTTTTGGAGGAAATTCTTAAAGCCATCGAGGTTCATGAGTCTGAATCTTCAAGTGAATCCTTCAAATCCGCTAATGAGGATGAAGCACCAGGTTCATCCAGTTCTGAGCAAGGTAATTTTGAAGTTGAATCTGAAACTGCTACTACTGAAAACAAGTTTGTGTTAGTTGGGTCAGTTGTTGATGTAGAAGTGCCGGATAGGCAAAAAAAACTGGGGAAAAATCTTGAGAGAGAGGGAGAAGGAGGTTCTGTAAGGGGATCTGGGGAGGACGGTGCCACGTTGGCTATTTGTGGCCCCACTGCTGTGATTAATGAAGAAGGAGTCATAGATTTAGGGGGAATATGTTGCTGGGGAAGCAGCAACAGGTTTAGAGAGCCTACAAAAATCAACAGATGAACCTGGTTCATCTGTCGAGGCGACATGTGCTAAGATGCTGAGGAAGCTGGGGGAGTCCTACAATCCCAAGAAGAAAAGAACTTCAAAATCAAAGAAGGTTACTACCCCAATTCCACCAAAGAAAAGAAAAGTTTCTATATCTGTTGATGCTCCTTCCCCAAAGGTTCGTGCTACAAGAAGTGTTGTTCGACAAAGAGAAGAGGAGTTAGAAAGGGATCTGAGAGAGAGCAAGAAAAAGAAAGCTGCCAAGGGAAAGGCAAAGGTAGGAGAGCCTATTGAGGCTGTTATTGTTAATGATGAGACGATGGACTTGGTCCATCATGAGGAGCATCCGGCTCCAATTGTTGTTGAGACACCCAAGCCCAAGAAGTTTAAGGCTTCTTGAAAGAAGTCAGCTTCTGTGTCTGCCACACCCTCAAGCACTGCTAAAAGGACCAGGTCCAAGGCCAAGAAAGTGAAGGTTGTTGAAGAAGAAGAAGAAAGAGAATGGAGTGGAGGATAAGAGGAAATCTCTTGTGAGCAATCTGATAAACTCACCATGTTTGGCAAGCGTACTATTCTTAAAGGAAAGCTGGTGAGAGATCTGGAAGAATCAAGAATAATCTTTTTGTTGAATGCACTAGATGTGCAGGGATGGAAGGACATGGTCCTTCACTTAGAAGGAAGGCTGGCAAGGAATGAACTGGTGGAGTTTATGGCCAATGCAAGTGTGAAGGATGGCAGGGTAACCTCCACAGTCAAGGTGATTCAGATCACATTTGATGCAAAGGAGCTGGGAGAGATTCTGAATAACCCTGCTGAGGGCTATGATGATTACACTAGGCAAAGATGGCCCAGTCTCGATGGAATAGCCTCAGCTTTCAACATCATCAGATTCTTTTGTGAAAATGAGAAGGAACTTGAGCCCAGTCCAGTGTTCAAAAGTGAAATGAAGCCCCAGAACAAGCTATTCTTTGAATTTGTGATCAAGTTTCTACTGCCAAGACAAAAGCGTAGGCACATCGCCAGTTACATGGACTTAACGCTTATGGAATGCCTATACAGGGGAAAGCAGATTAACTAGCCAGCTTTCATCATTCAACTCTTGGACAGAGTTGTAAATGGAACCAAAGCACACGCTATTCCTTATGGCTTTATTCTGACAGCAGTGCTTGCCCACTTCGAGGTTCTTGTGAAGAAAGCTGAGATGGCTACTGCTAAGGATTATCTTGGGAAAAACACTTTGCTGACATGTGATTATATTGTCAATGTTCCTGAGGAGGAACCTGGTTCATCTAGGAAGAATCCAGTCAATAGCAAAGTCAGGTAATTGGTGCAGGAAGGAGAGATAAAGGATGCAGAGATCCTTCGATTGAAATCTCACCTTCATGAGGTTGAAGCTGAGCGGGATGCTCTCAGATCTGAACTAGCCAAGGAGAAGGAGAAAAATGAAGGTGTTCTTCAAAAAATGCTTTCTCTCCTTCAAGCCAAGACCCCAACCTCATCTGCCCCTTCCCAACCTTAGGAATTCCAGAACCACTAAAAACCCCTCATTGCCCAGTTCGGGTTTTGTTTTGTTTCTGTTTTCTTGTATTTTGTTCTCATGGTAGTGACTGCTTTAGTTTTTTTTTGTATGGTGCTTGAATTGTGTTCTAATCAATGAATTCTGTTGTTTTTGTTATTGACTTGTCTCAGTTTCTTAGATAGCTTATTGGTTTCTTTTGATGATTAATCATGTTTTGCACCTGCAGTTGCCTCAATGTCCATGAGTAATTGTTAACAACTCTGGTAAGTTTATCATTTTGCAACTTTTCGATGATGCCAAAAGGGGGAAAATATGTGCTTTTTCAAAATTTCAAAAAGTTGTGATATTTATAACCTAATGAATCTGGTCTGTCCATGATAAATGCTTAAAATCATACAAAGTGTTTGAAGTTTATACAGGGTTGAGCACAGAGTTTGTCATCATCAAAAAGGGGGAATTTGTTGATCCAAGTCACTGCATGGTTTTGAAGATTGACAAATGCCTACCCAGTTGAACCAGGTCCATCAGGGCAAACATCTCGAATGAACCAATTGACACAAGAACTGTACATGCACAAGAGATAAACATGATTTCTGAATTATCCATGAACTAAGAGGTTGTCTCCTAATGCGAAAAGGTTGCAAATTGATAAGAGGTTAGAGTTAGAGTTCAGCAAGGACAGAAACAAAGAAAGGAAGTTGAGATAAAAATAAACTCTTCCACCAAGGAAGAGTTGCATTAGAACTAAACAAGAACATCTCAACTTCTGGCGCTATATAATGTTGAAGTATTCCTACTGAATAATAATTTGCACAAAGACAGAATTGAAGCAAGAACTGAAAGCAAAATTACCAGAGAAATTTTGCAAGCAGAATCCTTGTGCGACACAAAGGCTACTGACCAGCTAGAAGAACCAGTTCCATCTGCTTGTCTTTCGAGTCTAGTTGGTTGTAGTAGGTGATTTAATATTGTATCTTTCAGCTTTATTAGAAGCAATTGTAATAGGTACACACTGTTCAAGTTAGAGTTAATTTGAAGCTTTTCACAATTATCTAGAGGCTAGTTTGCTACAAAGGGATTAGAGTTAGTCCTAGTTTACAAAAGGGTTTATTTTGTAAATGTTGTTTGGCTCAGAGTTGTAGTGAAGAGTTCGGGAAAATCCTACTGAGGAGTAGGTTGTGGCTTTTTCACCTTTTGAGCCAGGTGTTTTCCACGTAAAAATCTCTGTCTTTTTACTTTACTGCATTTATTATTTCGCACCATTAGAAGTTGGAACACCAAGAAGAACAAGGTTCTTCTATTGAGACAGCACTCGAAAATTGGAAACCACACAAATCACCCCTCCTCTTGTGTGTATTGAAGTATAAAACATCACATATCCTTAAAATCACTTATAAATTTAATTGTTATTCGATTTTAAGGGTAAACAATTTGGCGCCCACCGTGGGGTTAAGGATAATAGTGATTGCCTGGTACTAATTCTTATTACACACACTGCTTAACGTTTGTTCTCGTAAGTGTTTTTGATTTCAGGATCAGCATGTCGAACTCTCAAACAGTACTCACACACGCCAACAATGGCCTTGGTTTACATGGGAAAACGACAACATAGCCGCCCAGGGATCGAAATACCTCAAGATGACCTCGAGGGAGTACCGTCCGCAGACCCCATCGACGTCAGTTCCCATGTTGCCCTGAATGCGAATCTGGGCGTCGATCTCGAAAATAGCGTCCGCAGAGATGTTTGATCATCCAGTCACAATGCACAGGGCGGCGAAGACGGCGGAGTTAACCTTCGATTAATATTTGAAATGTTGCAGGCTCAACAAGCTGCCATAGCACAACTCCAAAATCAAAACCACGCACTGAGTAGGGCCGAACCCTCACCCTCACTAGAAGTTGTTCATAGGGCCGAACTAGTACCAGAGAGGTTAAACGTGAATAAATCGGGGACTGACCCTACTATAATGAAAATGCTAGAGGAGCTCACGAGGCGAATTGAATCAGGGGAGAAGAAGATTGAAGTAAATGACAAAAAAGTAGAAACGTACAACTCCCGAGTTAATCAAATTTCGGGGGCACCACCGATTCTGAAGGGTTTGGATTCGAAGAAGTTCGTGCAAAAAACATTCCCCCCAAGTGTGGATCCTAAGCCATCCTAAAGAAATTCCATATGCCGGAAGGTCTCAAGTATAATGGAACCACCGACCCCAATGAGTATGTCACTTCTTACACATGCGCAATAAAATAGAACGATTTAGAGGATGATGAGATTGAGTCCGTTCTGCTGAAGAAGTTTGGAGAAACTTTATTGAAGGAGGCGATGATATGGTATCATAATTTGCCTCCCAGCTCCATTGATTCCTTTGCCATGCTCGCAGATTCCCTCGTCAAAGCACACGTCGGAGCCATAAAGGTCGAGATTAGGAAGTCAGACCTCTTCGAAGTGAAGCAGAAAGACAACGAGATACTCAGAGAGTTCGTATCTCGGTTCCAAATGGAAAGCATAGACCTACACCTGGTCGTAGATGATTGGGTCATCCAGGCTTTTACTCAAGGGCTGAACATACGAAGTTCGGTGGCCTCACGAGAGTTAAAGTAGAATTAAATCGAATATCTAGATGTGACTTGGGCCGATGTGCACAATCGGTACCAGTCAAAAATCAGGGTCGAGGATGATCAATTGGGAATTCCTTTTGGTTCCGTTTATCCAAATAGGCCCGTC
Source organism: Nicotiana paniculata (assembly GCA_005239505.1). Lineage (NCBI taxonomy): Eukaryota > Viridiplantae > Streptophyta > Magnoliopsida > Solanales > Solanaceae > Nicotiana > Nicotiana paniculata. The sequence continues at coordinate 2,915 of ML349464.1, read as the reverse complement.
GATAGAATTCAAAGGGACATCGACAGAGAACCATGATCGAATAGAGATCGGTATCAACCATACAGTGGATATCGGAGAAACAACGTTCTTTGATGCAACCTCGTTCGAAATGATCGAGGACAGAGCTCCTGAGGGCTCATGAGTAAGAGTGGGTTCGATAGAAATGTCGAGCCCACAAAAACACCATGACTATCGGAATACAACTTCAACATTGATGCATCGACTATTGTATTGGCCATTAGGCGGATCAGAGACACTATGTAGCCCAGACCCCTACAGACAGGTCCTACCTAGAGAAATCTTAATCAGATGTGCAAATACCATGGTACTTTTGGTCATAAAATAGAAGACAACAGACAGCCGAAGGAGGAGGTAGCCCGTTTGTTTAACGAGGGTTATCTTCGAGAATTCTTGAGCGACCGAGCTAAGAACCACTTCAGAGAGATGGATGCAAACAGGAAGAATGAACAAGAAGAACCACAACACATGATTCACATGATCGTCGGTGGGGTCGACATTCCACAGGGACCGTATTCAAGCGCACTAAGGTGTCGATCACAAGGGAAAAGCGAACTCGAGAATATTTACCGGAAGGGACCTTGTCTTTTAATGATGAGGATGCAAAGGTTATCTCACAACCCCATAATGACGCACTGGTAATATCTATTCTTATGAATAAAATTCAAGTTAAACGTGTTTTGATTGATCCAGATAGCTCGGCCAACATCATCCGATCGAGGATCGTAGAGTAGCTCGACCTACAGGATCAAATTGTGCCAGCAGCCCGGGTTCTTAATGGTTTCAACATGATGAGTGAAACCATCAAAGGTGAATATCTTGCTTGTGAATGTGGCCAAGACCATCCAAGAAACAAAGTTCCATGTGATCGAGGGTGACATGAGGTACAACGCCCTGCTCGTAAGACCTTGGATCCATAATATGAGGGAAGAATCCTCGACCCTTCACCAAGTTTTGAAGTTCCCGACATCGGAGGGAGTTAAAATGGTGTACGAAGAGCAACCTTCCGCGAAGGAGATGTTTGCAGTCAACAAGGTGATACCGGTTTCAGCACTCTCATAAGCGAAGGGATCGGATTTGAAGGAAAATGAGAGACCAAATAGCAACCATAAATACCATCCTCGACCTAATTGGAGCAGCAGGGGACAGATGAGGATGATGAGTACTGGATCCCCCAATTTTTCATAATTCCCGACGACTCCGACGCCACAAAATCAATGATCGAAGAGCTGGAACAAGTCATAGTGATCAATTATCTGCCTGAACGAGAGGTATACCTGGGTACGGGTTAACTCCCAAGCTCAGGAAAAACCTTATTCAATTTCTTTTAGATAACATGGACTGTTTTGCTTGGTCCAATATCGATATGACAGGGATCCCACCGGACACCACTACCCATCGATTAAGCTTGTACCCGAAGTTCTGTCCAGTAAATCGAAAAAAAAGGCCCCAGTTCGAGGTTAAGCATGCATTCATCAAGGAAGAGGTAACCAAACTTCTCAAAATAGGGTCCATTCGGGAAGTAAAATATCCCGAATGGTTAGCAAACTTAGTGGTAGTACCTAAGAAGGGAAATAAACTTAATGTGCATAGATTATAAAGACTTGAACAAAGCATGCCCTAAGCATTATTTTCCTTTGCCGAATATTGATTGTATGATCGATGCCACGGCCGGCCATGAGATTATCAGTTTTCTCGATGCCTACTCCGGGAACAACCAAATACAGATGGACCCGGAGGATCAGGAAAAGACTTCGTTTAACACTAAATACTGCACCTATTGTTATAATGTAATGTTGTTCGGACTAAAAAATGCTGGTGCAACTTATCAACGCCTAGTAAATCGAATGGTCAAAGAACAAATTGGAAAATCAATGGAAGTTTATATTGATGACATGTTAGTTAAGTCCCTACAACCTGAGGAGCATTTGAAACATTTGTAGGAGACTTTCGATATACTGAGAAAGTACAATATGAAGCTCAACCAGAAAAGTGTGCGTTCAGGGTCGGCTCGGGGAAGTTCCTTGGATTCATGGTGTCTAATCGGGGAATCGAGATCAACCCCGATAAAATCAAGGCTATCGAGGATATCACAGTCGTAGATAATTTCAAGGTCGTACAAAGGCTAACGGGGAGCATAGTCTCCCTAGGGCGATTCATTTCGAGGTCCTCAGATAGGAGTCACCGATTCTTCTAACTGCTTAAGAAGAAGAGTAGCTTTGCATGGACTCCAAAATGCCAACAGACCTTGGAGGAAATGATACTTATCGAGCTCGCCACTGCTTCAGACCCCGAAAGCGGACGAGCAACTCTAATTATACTCGACAGTTTCGGAAATAGCGGTAAGTAGAGTCCTAGTTTGAGAAGAACAAGGTACGAATTCCCTGTTTATTATGTTAGTCAGACCTTAGGTGAGGCCGAAACTAGATATCCACACTTAGAAAAATTAGTTCTTGATTTAATAAGAGCCTCTAGGAAATTAAAACCATATTTCCAATGTCATCCAATATGTGTTGTAACTACCTATCCACTTTGCAATATTTTGCACAAACCCGAACTTTCGGGTCGATTGTCCAAATAGGCCATCGCGATCAGTGGGTACTATATCGAGTATCGACCCCGAATGGCCATCAAGTCTCAAATCTTGGCAGACTTCATGGGCGACTTTACGCCAGCCCTCATACCCGAGGTCGAAAGAGATTTGTTATGATGTTTTAAATGTCAATACCACACAATTATATAAGTTAATTGTGAGGTACCCAATTTTTTGAGTGCTGTCTAACTGGAAGAACCTGGTTCTTCTTGATGCACTTACTTCTACTGTTGCAGAATATTAAAAGCAGTAAAGTAAGAACACAGAGATTTTTACGTGGAAAACACCTGACTCAAAAGGTGAA
>ML349462.1:0-25271 GCA_005239505.1 Nicotiana paniculata | reverse complement strand
TCATCAGGGAAAGCATCATTGATGTCAAGATTTTCCTTCGGTCGCCCGTCTTCTTCAATCCTATAGAGATGATCCGCTACTTGGTTTTCTGTGCCCTCACGGTCCTTGACCTCAAAGTCACTTGTGCCAGGTTGAGTGTCTTTCTTGCATAATAAATAGGATGAATAACCTTGTTATGTAACCGGAGCTTCGCATAAACCAAATGGCATCCGGCTAAAGGCAAAGGTTCCATATAGGCAAGTGAATGTTGTCTTTTCTTGGTCCTCTAGTGCTATATTGATTTGGTTATAGCCGGAGTACCCATCGAGGAAGCAATAGAATGATTTTTCCGCTAGTCGATCAAGAATTTGATCATTAAAAGTCATAGGGAAATGATTTTTACACGTGCCACTATTTAGCTTCTGATAGTCCATGCATACTCTCCACCTGGTGACCGTTCGTGTAGGGATAATCTCATTCTTTTCATTTTGAATTACTGTCATGCCTCCCTTCTTTGGTATGCATTGCACCGGACTCACCCATGAACTATCTGCAATGGGGTAGACAACCACGGCATCCAACCACTTATTATCTCTTTCTTGACCACCTCTTGCATCGATGGATTCAACCTCCTTTGGTGTTAAACACTCGGCTTGCTTCCGTCTTCCAATTGGATTTTATGCTCACAAATTCTGGCGGTAATCCCTCGGATGTTCGCTATTGTCCATCCAATTTCTTTTCGGTGTCCCCGCAAGACATTAAACAATTTTCCTACCTACACATCATCCAGCAAAGAGGAAGCGATTACGGGTAAAGTATCATTAGAGCCAAGAAATTTGTACCTCAAATGTGACGAAAATGGCTTGAGCTCAAGTTGTGGTGGCTCCAGAATGGAAGGCTTTGCGGGAGGAGTGGCTCTCTTCTCTAAGTCAAGACAGAGCTTCTTCGGTGCATAAGAGTAGGACCCTCGTCCTTCCAATGCATCCACGGCTTCTACATACCCTCCATGTCCTCTCCATCAAAATTTACCAAGATTGCCTCCAAGGCCTCACCAAGACACTCTTCCTCCATCATCATGTCACTAGAATCCTCGACCTCATCAACAACATCTATTACCGAGATCTCTTCATATGCATTCGGCAACTTCAAACCCTTACTAGCTTGGAAAGTGACTTCCTCATCATTCACTCGGAATTTGATTTCATTTCGTTCCGAGTCCATCAAGGATCTTCCCGTGGCAAGAAAAGGTCTTCCCAATATGATAGGAATTTCCTTGTCAACCTCACAATCAAGGATAACAAAGTCGGTCGGGAGGAGGAACTTCCCCACTTTTACTAAGATATCATCAACAATACCCACGGGTCTCTTGATTGAACGGTCGGCCATTTGCAATCTCATACTTGTGGGTCTTGGCAACCCCAATCACGCTTGCTTGTAAATAGCAAGAGGCATCAAATTTCACTAGCACCATTATCACAAAGCGCCCTTGCAAAATCTCTCAACCTGATAGTAGATGGAATGGTGAATGCTCCCGGGTCTTCCTTCTTCTCAACGGTGGTTGTGGAAATAATAGCACTAACCCAGTGAGTCATGTTCACCACTTCATTCTTGGTGGATCTATTCTTGGTCATCAAGTGTTTTAAGTATTTGGCAAATCCCGGCATCTCTTGGAGCCTCCAAGAAAGGGATGTTTACCGATAATTGCTTCAAAATATCATAGAACTTCTCGAACTTGCCATCATCTACCCTCCTTGCAAACCTTTGAGGGAATGGAGGAGTAGGTCGAGGAATCGGTGGAGGAGCTTTTGGGGTCTCCTTCACCTTTTCCTTAACCTCCTCATGCTTTGCTTTTTGGATTTTTACCTCTTGGGAGGGATTCTAACTTTCAACAACAACTGGCACTTCGACTTGAGCCTCAACTTCTTACTTAAGATCATCTGCCTCAACTACTTGTTCACTCTCACCTTGAAGGACCTTACCGCTTCTAGTCGTAATAGCCATTCAATGAGAAGATAAACCGCTCACATTCCCCTTTGGGTTGACAATTGTATCACTTGGAAGAGTACCTTTTAGCTTAGGGTTGTGTTCGCTTGACAAGTCTCGCATTTGCATCTCAATCTTTTGTATAGAGGCGGTATGTGACCCCACGATTTCGGACATGCTTTTCTTTGTAGCATCACCTCTCTCTTGATTTTGCAAGATCTTTTCAAGCATCCCTTCTAACTTTGATTCATTTGAAGGACCCTCCTTGTAATACTGCCCCTTCGGTGGAACATAGGGGTTGGAGCTACGGTTGGCATAATTGCTAATGTTGTTGTTCCAATTACCTTGACTCAAAAAAACCTTGGTAATTGTGCTAATTTTGTTGGCCTTGCCCTTGCGGTTTTGGCCTCCATTGATTTTGTTGGCGATATCCTCGTCGAGAATTATGACCATAGTTGGCTTCTTCAAACTCTTGATTTCCCGTCAGTTGCATGTCTTCCACAACATTTACCTTATTTGTTTGGCTCTCCGTGAACATCTTTGTCAACACATCAATGTTGGTGGCAAGACCGGCAATCAATTGGTCTCTCTTTTGATTTTCTTTGATCATAATTGTAAGAGAGGGAGTACCATAAGAAACTCCACCACTAGCATCTTCGGAATGCCATGCTTGATTATGTTTGGCCATTTTATTCATAATTTGTGTAATCCGGGTGAATGATTTGTCCATGAAAGATCCGTCTGCTCCATTTTTTGCTATGGAATGAGACAATGGATCCAAACCCATGTAGAACTTCTCCATCAGAATGCCATCCGAAAAACCATGGTTCGATGACCTCACTAAGTATAACCTGAATCGGTCCCATGCTTCATGTAAGTGTTCTCCTGGTATTTGTTTGAAGAAGAAGATTTTATCTCTAAGCTCAGACTTCTTGCTCTGAAGGAACCACTTGGACAAGAAGGCACGGACAAGCTCGGGCCAAGAAGTGATAGATTGAGGAGGTAGATTTTGAATCCACTTTCTCGCTTCTCCAGTCAATGAGTATTTGAATACTCGCAATCTCAAGGAGTCGTCTGTTACATTGTTCTGCTTATTCATGGCGCATACACCCAAGAAGTTCCTAAGGTGTTGCGTTGGATCATCATCGGTAGAGTTTCTGAATAATCCTTCTGCTTTAAGCATTAGGATTAACCCATGTTCTATTTTGAATGTAGCAGCTTCGACCCGTGGAGGAAGGATAGCATTGGTATCATCAAGATATTCCTCAATTTCCGCAAATGGATTCTCATCTTCCTCATACTCGGCCATTCTCACCTATCACACCAAGCAAAGCAAGCAAAATGTGATGGAATAGAAAAGATGTAAAGTAAAGTGCACACTAGTTAGTAATTTCGAAAGCCGTATTCCCCGGCAACGGCGCCAAAATTTGATACGCTCAAATTACACCTTAAAATAGTGTAAAGCAATCGATGACAAATATAGTAATCCAACGAGGTTGGGGTCAAATCCCACAGGGAATAGGCATGAAAAGTTTACTTGAGTAGTGTGAATCTTAACTTAACTCGATTTTCTATTCCGTTAGAGTAGGAAAAGTATTGTAGTGGATTGAGTTGTAATTTAATAACAAAGATGATTAAATAAGGTTTTAATTAATTTGATTATCTAAATCAAGGTTGTGTCCTCTTCAATGAAATGTAATGCTACCGGTGTTAATATGATATATTTCTAATGGAAGATCCTTTTGATATGCAAATGATTTCTAAATGACTACCCAATATTTTTCAATAGTTTGGTAGTATTTCTCTTTATGATTTTTCCAAATATAAAAGAGTTTCAAATAAGAGTAATCAATTTATTCCAAATAAAATACACTTATTCCTAAGCGATTCCATTAAACAAGGTTTAAAACCTTGAGTCTTTGATATTTACTCTTACCAAACCCTAACTCACTTTTTCAAGTAGAGAAAGAGTATAATGGCGCTTGGTAATGTTTGCAACCACTAACAATAAATGAAGAATGAGAAGTAAATAAATATCAACCGGCCATTATACATATATTCAATATTAAACACCCATTAACATTACACTCATTTAGAGTCCACAACCTTAATATCTAAAACTAGCCACACATGCTAAAATACAAAAGCAAAGGAATATTAATGTCATAAATGCTTACAAAAGTGCAAGATTCTTCACTTGAAAGCTTCCAAAAGATGGGATTATTCAAAGTTTGGATTGTGGCTCTTTTTCCAGACAAGATGCCCCCAAAAACCCCAATAAATGTATTTATAGTGGGCTAAAACTCGGGGTCAATTTCAGATAAAAATGCCCTTCTAGGTCAAATATGCGACCCCATTTCTGTCGCATAACAGATATGCGGTCCGCATTCTCTTCAATCTCACCGCATCTTCAAAACCCTAGTTCTAGGAAGTCACAGCATACCAGTTATGCGGTCCGCGTCATTGATATGCGGTCGCATAGTGTCATCGCATTTATGCACTCAGCCACTTCTATAGGAGGTTTGCGATCCATTATGCGGCATGTAAACATGTTATGTGGTCGCATAATGGACCACATTTCTTCACTTGGATTTTGCCACACCGACTGTTGGACTCTGCGGTTCACCTGGGCATTATGCGGTCTTCATGTTGGATTTGCGGTCCGTATTTTTAACTATGTGGTCGCATTTTGCCCATTCTTGTCTTTCTTCGGCTTTTTGATTCCATTTCCATGTTTTTGGGTCCGCAAGCTTCATGCACTGCAAAACATCAAAATTACATAAGTATAAAAGACAATTGCATTTAAAACGAGCTAAAATCTAAGCACTTGGTATTAGATGTGCCAAAATTCTCCGTTACATCAATTCACCTGTTAGCCATCATCACCAACAACTATCATATTTTAAAAACTATATATTTTATTTATAGAATATTATATTAGTTAGTATTTCATTTGAATTTTATGTTTATTAATTTTCAAATAAAGATAAGTTGTATACATTCAGATGTTAAAAATCAAACAGTCTTAATTATTTTGTATTCTGATCATAATATACATCTTAATATATTCAAATATATATTCAGATTCAGATATCTTAATCTTGATACACATCTTGATATTGATGTGTATTAAAATTCAGACGTCTTAATTTTAAAAAAAAAAAACAAATGAGGCCTAAGCTCACTTATAAAAACAAGGTTGAGCCACCCATAAACCTTTGTAATATACTTAAGCATAGCACATATTGTATTCGGCAAATCCAAGGTTGACATGGCTTTATTGTCACCCTACTTAAGGCATAAATAATCTGTAATTGTCGCGTAATCCTTGGATTATATCAACACATGTTATTAAGGTCCAGTTGTTAATGAAAAACTCCACTTTTGGCTCGAAGACATGCCACTCACAAAAAAATTAGGTCTTTTTTATCTCGCTTAACTACCATCTACCCACACTGGTACACATATTTACCCCTCGAAAGCTCATGTGCTAGTGTATATAAAATATCTCATGGTATCCTTATCCAATGACAATCTTATCATATTGCTCGAACTGTTTAACACTTCCTAAGAAGTCGTACAACTTCAAACCTCATCACAAAAAGTAACATTATATGTTCTTGTCTATACCCGATGTCTCATGATATCCTCACCATGGCCACTATTTCATGTGTGACCAACTGACCCTTCTCATTATTCCCAATATATTCTAATTTTAGTCTTGTTTACTTTGAAAATGGTAATTACAATTATATTTAATTTTGTGGTTCTAAAAATATGTGATTTATTTTAATACTAGTTATTTAGGCAATAGATACTAAGTGAGAGTTAAGAAAAATGAGATAAGAGCAAAGGATAATGGAATTGTGCAAACCGAGCAGTTATGAGATGAAGTCTCGAGCTTGGTCGAAATAGGGCCTCGAGGTCGAGCTCGAGAGCTTGACAGAGGGCGGTCGATGAAGATACAACAGTATTGAGGGCCTCGAAGATGGCCTCTTTATGATCAATAATGAGCAACAAGTGAAGAACAATTAATGAACACAATAAATGAAAGGCAATAAATCAATGGAACAATTGTAGAGAATGTTTTAGTTAGAGAGCAGAGCATGTTCTTGTTCTTCTATTGAATATCCTGTGTCTTACAAAATGACAAGGGTCCCCTTTATATAAGAGGGGGAATCCCAACATACTACATGTGTAATTATTACAAAGAAATACAGCTGGTACAGCTATTTAATGTCACAATACGGACTTGTATTATTCTTGCGGACTTGGTCAGCTTTAACCACGTGCCTTTTAGGAATTTCCTGCCTTCTTATGACGGTCTCCGATTTATGCCACTCTGAGGTCGAGCGTGGGGGATCCTCTATATGCTTCCTCGATATCAAACCTCAAATTGTGCCTCGAGCCCTATGGAGATGGGCTAAAGAATGCCATAATGATCATAAAATCGAACTCTCTGATTTTAGCTGTATACAGATAGTCCCCGCATTTCATAGAATAAAATGAAAAGAAACGATCTTGAATACTTGCCTCTTCGATACTCCCATTATGACGTCAGCCTCATCAGAACATTAAATGACATGACATAAGGGCTGGGTAGAGGTCGTTGTCAGCATAATTCTCGAGAAGCCCACGAACCGCTATTGGTTCGACCTTTCCGCTTCCCAAACGTACCCAAATGGCTTCTATAAATACTTCAATCGTTTCGCTTTCATAATTTTACAACATCTTCAAGTCCAAAATTTAGCTAATTGTTTTCTGCTTTCATGTTCTTTCTCCGCTTGGTTCTTCATCTTCTTTCTTTGAAACTCAGTTACAATTATGGAAAAAACTTCCAAAATGGTATCTCAAAAAGAGGGAGCCACTTCTTTATCACGACCGTCTAAGGTCAAATCAAAAACTCCTCCTAGTATCGAGCAGTGCATTCCTGGTCCCTTTGACACCGTCTCCGTTTTTACCATTGAGAAACCCCCTTCTACACCGGGCCGATGCGAGCCCACATCTCAGTACATAAGTGTAGTGACCGATAAAAAGTGGGTAAAGATAGACTTATATTGGGGGGAGGCGGCGCAAGTAGAAATTCCTACAGCTGAGGAAAGCATAGTCACACATAAAGCTGCCTTCCTCAGCGTATATACATATACTTTCACTTTAGGCCTCGCGGATTCTTCTTTTCCACCGATAGACCCGGTGATTCTCGACCTCTGTTGTCAGTATCGAGTGACACTCGGCCAGATTTATCCCTCTTTCTGGAGGATTATATATATGATTCGATATATCTCCAACATGGTCGAGGGAATGACTTTCACCCTCGATCAGATTGTATAGCCCTCGTCTCTTCCGAGGAGGTTTAATCAAGCTACACCATCGATCTGCCAAGGCGTTCTTTGCCTGCATCGACGAGGAAAAAGATCGGGGATGGATGAGTTGATTTGTTAGAGTCATAATCTCGGACGTCATCCCCGCTGATAGAATGTCGCTCCCAGAGGAACGGAACATGAAGCGTAAGTATCTCCACATCGAGTATGTTTCATCGCCTCTATTTTCTTCTTCCGATTTGACCTCATTTTTATTTGATTGATTTTCCTCTGATTGCGTAGCCATTGTTTGGTTCCCCGGAGCGGTCCATGACCTCCCAGGATGGATCAAACGCTTAGACACCGCTTTTCCATATAGCAAGAGCGTTTGGCGTGATTTGGCCAAGACGCAGTGGCAAGCCAAGAGTATGCTCATATTGCCATCATTTCCACATCCTTTGTAAGTATTCTTTATGGAGGTAAGTTTGAGACACCATACCTATGCATGCCTTGGGGAAGGCGTGTTTATGAGACCGCCTCCTCCTGGTGAAGAAGAGGCTTCGAAAACTGCCAAGGATAAGAAGAGGAAGAGGGAGACATCGACAAAGTCTCCGAAATTCAAGAAATCAAAAGCTCGGAAGCCCAAGACCGACATTGCGGTCCTTACCTCGATGGCCGATGAGAGCCTTCGTGCCGTGGAAGAATATGATAATACCTGCCCTTTGGTACAAAGGTTAAAACAAAGTGTTAATGCTTCGAAAGTTGCTAGGCGGACGGCTGCTAAGTTGGAGTTGGCCGATGGGAACCCACCTCGTGTTGAGGAGACCCTCGAGGAGGGTTTGAGTGCAGTCCCTGAGCCACTCATCGGACATGGTACAGTCCGTTTTGGTGAGTTCGTAGGGTTTACTTCTGAAGTTTTTCGGGGTCGAGAGGAAGCCACGATGGAAGTTGATGTTGCAGGAGGACTTCGATCGGGCCCATCATTTTCTCCAGGGGAGATACGAGATGCCCAGGGTCGGAATGCCTCCAGTTTGAGGACTTCTCTAGGAGAGGGTGATACATTCAGAGATTATTTTGAAGGCATTGAGGAGGAGACCGATCTAGATCCCTTCGTCGCTCTCGAGGAGGCTGAGAGGCTTCAAAAGCAGGTGATCTTCTTGATATACTATTTGTGCTTCAAATTTTTACCCTTGCTTTTCTAACTTTCTTCCTTTGTGTTGTGGGTCAAGAAGTTGTATGACCAAGCTTTCTCTAAGATACATGACGATCTGACTTGCCATGAGGAGGAGCTCAAGAAGCTTACATCGGAGCTAAACGAGCTGAAGGCTCTGCATGCCCGAAAAGAGGAGGAGCTGGTCAACCACCGGGCACGCTCAGAGAGAGCGTTCCATGAGAGGGACGACTTTATCGAGAAGGTAATATGGTACCCATGAACTTGTATTTCATTTCCATAATTGATGCTAATTAGCTTGCCTTCTATATTTGTAGATTGGGAAAAAGGACGCCCTAGTGGGGCAGCTTCAGGGGGACATTTTAGCCAAGGACATCGAGACCCTCGAGTTGACACGGCTGAATGATGATGTGGCCTCGGAGGGACATACTTAGGGAAGAGCTATCCTCGACTCAGGGCCTTCTTTGAGGTGCTCAGGAGGAAGCTGCTGCATTATCCGCGGCCAAGTTCGAGGCTGATGAATTTGTTTCCTCATACAAAAGGGATGCTCCCGCCGCAAATGATCGGGCTAGGGAGATATCCAAAAAGGCCGAGCTGAAACTGGCTCGGTTTGTTACTCATGCTCGCCTGCAAGCTAGGAGGCAAGCCTTTGAGGAAGCGAGTGTCAAAGGTGTCGATCTATCTGTCGATATTGAAGAAGCCAGGGCCTTGGAGGAAGAATCAGCAATCTCAACCACTTCGGATGAGGGCTCTGGAAGCGACTCGGGCAGTAGCGAAGGCGAAGAGTAGACTTACTTACTATATTTGCTTTTTCTTTTTTGCACATGGGATCCTCGGGAGAGCTTTGTAAAATACCCTTGTAAATATATTTTTGGAATGCAAAAGATCTCTTTGTTTCATATCTTCAAATTTTGCTCTACAATGTTTATGCAAAAGTCGACCTTCGAGCTCTGAATTTACCTCTTTGGAGCCCGTACTTGTAGTAACAGAGATCCTCGAGATCGGACACCTTCTCAAGGCTAGGTTGTCATGGGAGCCTCGATCCCTCGAACGCTGTATGACAACGTCATTCATATGACATGACCGTGAAGTGACCGAGGTGGCCCCGCCGGTACACTTCCCTAAAAGCTATAACAACCTTGTCAGAATTAATTAGCCCTCAAAGTAGATGAATAGTCGCCGCTTGTTCTATATATATGCTTGTTTTTTGGTTTTGCAGCGTGAAAAAGTTTTCTCTTTAAAGTTCTCTTCCTTTTCTCAACTCTTCTTTAGTTCAAAGCGTTGCTTGAGCTTTCTCCCTCTTTGTCTTTATTCGAATAGTTATGGCTGCCATGCCCAAATCCGCTCACCAAGAAGAGAGGAACTCTATCTCTCCTTCTTTCTCGGTCTGTGGTACACCGCCGGCGTATGGTGAGTTAACCTTGAGTTGTTTTGCTTTGAAGAAATACTTTGCACTAGATAAACCCTTCGATGCTACGGGCCATCGAGAACATGCATCGAGGTTTATTCGATTGATAGAGGAGAATCACCTCGAGGCCGTGAGGAGAGATTGTGGATGGGGAGAAAATGTGATGTTGTAGATACCTTCCAGAGAAGAGAATATTGTGGCCCACGTAGAGGGATTCCTAAATGTGTATACATACCCATTTACATTGGGCCCCCTCGACCGCCTTGTGCTCGAATTCTGTAAAGGTATCGAGTCACTTTGGCTCAGATTCATCCGTCCTTCTGGCGGATAGTGCTGATGATAAGGTTTTTCACTGAAAAGGCTGAGCTCGAGTTTACCCTTAGCCACCTTATCAGATTATATCGGCCTATGCATTGTCGAGGCTTGATTGCATTATGACGTTGATCCACCAAGCCCTTTATTTCCAGTGATTATGAGGACCGGAACCGAGGATGGATGAGTCAATTTGTCCGAGTGAGGATCGTCGGCATTATTCCTGCAGAGTTCCTGTCGTTCCCCGAAAAAATGAAACTTCAAACGTAAGCACTATGTCGTACCTTAGCGCCCTTTGGTCTCGATGATTTATAAGAATGCTTTTTTTCTCTTTCTCAGTAGTTCCATGGATGCCGGAAGAGATCCCTGATTTTGCGGGCTGGACCCGGAGGCAGGCAGCTTCCTCTTCCTATGATGAAGGCAAGTGGCGGGATTTGTCGAAGGGCAGATGGGAAGCAAAACACCACGGTATGTGTCATGTGATTTTCCTTTGAGGAATGTTTTCCTCTATGTATATTAACTCCATCACCGTAGGCGTTGGCGGATTCTCCGAGATGAGACTGTGCCCCATCGAAGAGGGGGAAGAACTATCCGCTTCGGAGCCGAGGTAGGATAATAAGCGGAAAAGGTCCTCGAATGATGAGGACATACACAACGAGGCGGGGCCTGCCCGGGGGTACAAAGAAGATGTCACCGCTGAAGAGGACCTTATATACGACAGTTATTCTGTGGACATCAGTACTCCTGGGGAGGATGGTTCTGCATCGATGGGCTCGAACCAGGAGGCCTTCCGAGGTTGCCAACCTGATGGGTCTGAGACCTATAACCTCGAGAGAGAGATTCCACGAGAGGGAAGGAGCCAAAATCCTTGACATATCTTCGATCGAAGATGAATCGGAGTCGAGACTACGAAGGCAATCTCGTGCAACAGGTAATCCTTTTTTTGAGGGAGTACATGCTTCTTTTCCCGCCTTCGAAAACTAATGTTTTGGTGCTTCAATTGCAGAGAAAAATGGAGGCGTTGGAACGCCTTCGAGGCAAAGTCGGATAGGTCAATTCCGAATGCACTGCGTTGAAGTCACAGATAAATGTTCATGTTGTTGCCCAAAGGAATTCTTTGGCTAAGGCTTATTCCCTCGAGGTACAACTCCGTAATGCTCGAGAAAGTAGCATGATTCAGACGGGCAGGATTGCCAAGCTCGAGACGGATCTTTTGAAGATGAAGGGTGAGGTTGTGGACGCTTGGGCTGAAGCTGAAGAAGTTCAAGCAAAGGTCAATAAGAAAGTGGTCGTTTACTTGAAAGATGTTGCCGATGCTCAGGCTGAGCTGAGGGGAGCCTTTGTCAGAGAGAGGGTGAGCAATGAGTATGCCCGATGCAGATCTCGGAGGGAGACCCTCGAAGAGATTCATGTCAGGGGCTTTGATCTCTCAGAGGAGATACAGCAAGCCAAGGCGGATGAGATCGACGCCAAGTTTTTCCTTTCTTCTAATGCCGATGCTGATATTTGAAGGCCGCCGAGGGAGCTGGTCTAAGGGGCCGTCAAGGGAGCTGTTCCCGAGAGTAGACTAGGATATTCCTTCTTGTCCTTTGTGTAAAACTCCTGTGAGAGCNTATATATATATATATATATATAATCCTTTGGTATTTCTGATTTGCTTGTGTCTGTCTTTCTTTTTGTTTTAAATTTTTATGCTTGTTGATAATTAGCCCGATGATTTGGACTTCAAAATTAAACCATTGGGGTTATATTTGGCCTTGAGGCCTTTTAGGCCGGCCTATGGGATCTTACGCATTAGGTCAGTACGACCATTAACATGGCTGGCGCTTAGGCTCTTACACATTGGGTCGATACGACCTTTAGTGTAGCTGGCGCTTGGGCTCTAATGTGTTGGGTTGGTCTGACCTCTAATATGGTTAATTGTTTAGGGCTCAGTCCTCAATTTAGGTTTCGGCACGAGCTCATCGACCCTTAGGTTTTTTAAATCGTCCCTGGGGCTACTCTTACTCATTGGGTCGGTACGACCTTTAGTGTGGCTGGCGCTATGGGTCTTACGCATTGGGTCGGTACGACCTCTAATCCGGCTATATTTTTCCCTCGTTAAAGACTTTTTGAAGTTTTTGTGTTCGTCCGACTCTTCGACGGCTCGAAAGAACCTCGATTATGAGCTGTTGTGTGACGGTTAATGAGCACCTCGGGAGGTTTTTCTCGAAGGCTTATTGTTTCAAAGCCTTTTCATTGTTTGGATCTGATATCATCGAAGCTATTTTTTTTATGTCAAGGGTATCCTGATTAACCGGTTCTTTTCGAATTATTTTTCAAAGTATTTGAAGGCCTATGATTTTGTGGCGACGGTCAGACGTCTCCGAGTCGCATTAGTTTGGCCGGAGCCTTATGATCGTGGTCATTGTGTTTGGCTGTAGCCTCTTAGTCCCCTAGTGAGGTAGCCTCAGCATCTATATCGAGGCTATGCCTTTTTAGGGTCTTACAAATTCGATATATAGCCTTGACTTTGATATCGGGATTATGCCTTTTTAAACTCTTACCAATTTGTACATGCCTTGCTTGAGGTCTTACAAATTTGTACATGCGTTGCTTGAGGTCTTATGAGCTCGAAATTGCCGGCCCTGAGGTCTTATGGCTTCGAGTTTTCGATGTTGCCTCATTGAGGGCTTATGAGTTTGATATTGTCGGCCCTGAGGTCTTATGGCTTCGAATTTTCGATGTTTCCTCATTGAGGGATTATAAATTTGAACATGCCTCGTTGAGGTCTTATAGATATTATGTTGCCTCATTGAGGGCTTATAAATTTGAACATGCCTCGTTGAGGTCTTACAGATTTAATGTTGCCTCATTCAGGGCTTACATTGTTGATATTGCCTCGTGGAGGGCTTACATTGGTGCCTCATGGGGGGCTTACATTGGTGCCTTGTGGGGGGCTTACATTGGTGCCTCAGGGAGGGCTTATGAGCTCAAAGTTGTCGGCCCTGAGGTCTTACGGCTTCGAGTTTTTGATGTCAGTCCCCGAGTGTTCGAGAATTTTCTAGCCCTGGAGCCGTTTCTTGTAAAAATAGCAAACTTCTTTGAAGTGCGAAGTGTTTTGATGATAAAAGAGTCTCCTTCGATTACTTGGTACAAGTATACATGTTTTCACCATTGAGGGTTCAATTATTCTATGTGGACACGGTTCATTCGACCGTTTGGTCCTTTACATCATTCTCTTCTCGAGGCCCACTTTGGCATATTGTTATTACTTCGGAGAGGTGGTCTCTCGGGGGAATGACCCTCAGTATTTGAGGTTGATCGAGGAGAAGCCTTGAATACTTGATGAGTTCTTCTTAGGTAGCATATGGATGTTGCCTCATTAAAAACCTCGTCGGTAAAACCCATTTGGGATAAAATAAGATATGAGGGAAAAAGAGTGTGACGCATAGTTTAAAACTTAACGCCTTCAAGATGGAGGGTACTTTGATCCCTTTCAATCGAACACCTGCGCATAGGTTAGTGTAAAATGTGAAGGAAATAGGGAAAGGATTGTACCTTGACTGTGGTGGCGTTCAAGCCTCGATATGCTTCAGTTATTCGTTCCGAGGACACGAAACGGTCCTTTATACGCTCGTCAGAGGACGTAGTTTGTGATTTCTACTCGGCTGTTTTCTTGTTCTTTGGCCCCTCCGATGTAGAGGTTATCAGTGTCGGTGCCACATCGTGCACCGCAAACATCTCTTTTGCTACGTGCTGCTCTCCGTACACAGTTTTCACTCCATCTTTCATAGAAAACTTCATCATTTGATGAAGGGTTGATGGCACCGCCCCCATACTATGGATCCATGGCCTTCCAAGAAAAGCATATTATCTCATGTCACCTTCGATGACATGAAACTTGGTATCTTGAATTGTACCGGCCACGTTGACTAGGAGGATGATTTCCCCTTTCGTTGTCTCGCTCTCTATGTTGAATCCGTTGAGGACTCGAGAGGCGGGCACGATCTGGTCGAGCAATCCGAGTTGCTCTACCACCCTCGACCTAATTATGTTGGATGAGCTACCTGGATCCATGAGCACACGTTTAATTTGAAATTTATTCAAAAGAAAACAAATTACAAGTGCGTCATTATGAGGTTCAGACAAGGTCTCGATGTCCTCTTCACTGAATGAAATAGAATCTTTAGGTATGTAGCTCCGAGTTCGCTTTTCCCTGGTGATGGATACTTTTGTTTTCTTGAAAATGGGCCCCTAAGGGACGTCGACTCCTCCAATAATCATGTGGATGACATGCTGTGGTTCTTCTTTTTCATTTTTTCTGTTCGTCTCTCTTTCCCAAAATTGGTTTTTAGCTCAGTCCTTAGGAACTTTTGAAGGTGCCCTTTGCTAATTAGTCAGGCTACCTCTTCCCGAAGCTGTCTGCAATCCTCGGTCCTATGATTGTGAGTGCTGTGATATTCACATATCAAGTTAGGGTCCCTTTGCGAAGGATCTGATAGTACGGGTCTTGGCCACCTGATGTCTTTGACTTTATCTATGGATGATACGATGTCTGAAACATCAATGTTGAAGTTGTACTTGGATAGCCGGGGTGCCTCTACCGGCCCTGTGTACCTGTCAAACCCTGCTTTGCTCACGAGTCCCCGAGGATTCAGCCTCGATCCATTCTTCGATCACTTCGAGGTATGTTGCACCTCGTGATATTTCTCTAATTTTCTATATACGGTTGATACCTTTCTTTGCTTGGCCTCGGCTCTCTCTTTGGAAGCCTTGATTCCTTTGCTAAGATCCTGCTAGGATACACCGAGCCCGAGGGGGCTTCCAATTGGTCATCCTCGACTCTGATCTTTGACTGATACATGTTGTGTACATCCTCCCAAAATACGGAGGGATATTCGATTATGTTTTGCTTCAGCTGCTTTGAAGCTATCGAGCTTCGTTCATTTAAGCCCTGAGCGAAGGCTTGCACTTCCCAATCATCGGAGACCGGTGGTAACTCCATTAGTTCCAATTGGAAGCGGGATACGACCTCCCCTAACATCTCATTATCTCTTTGTTTGATTTTGAAAACGTCAGATTTCCTCGTAGCGACCTTGATGACACCAGCATGCGCCTTCAAAAAAGAGTCTTCCATCATGGCAAACGAATCTATCAAGTTTGGGGGCAGATTATGATAACACATCATGGCCACTTTGGACAGAGTTTCTCCAAATATTTTCAATAAGACGGAGTCAATCTCGTCATCTTTGTAGTCGTTCCCTTTCACAGGATAGGTGTAAGCAGTAATGTGCTCATTCGGGTCCGAGGACCCATTGTACTTCGAGATATCGGGCTTCGGATCCGCACTTGATGGGAATGGCTTTTGCATGAACTTCTTTGAATCTACATCCTTCAGAATCGAGGGTGCGCCCTGGATCTTATCGAACCTCGAGTTGTAGGTCTCCACCTTTTTATCGTTAGCTTCTATCTTCTTTTTTCCTGATTCAATCCTCTTTGCGAGGTCCTCGAGCATCTTCATAATAGCAGGGTTGGCTGCTGACCCGCTATTGCTCGACCTTTCTAGTGCTTGTTCGACTTGCGGAGCCGTTTCTGGTGATGCTGTGCTTGGAGTTTCTTGATGGCTTTGTAGCTGAGCAATAGCCACTTGTTGTGCTTGCAATATCTCAAAAATGACATGAAGGCTAACTTCTCTTTCCTTTTGAGTTGGGGATCTTCGTGCTTCATGTTGGTCTCCTTCGCACACACTTCCGTCTGTATGAGAGCTTACATCGACATGTTGATCGTTGCGTGAGCCTTAATCAATGGGGATTTGTATTGGTGCCCCTTCAGGGTCTTGCGGTGGTATACCGGCACCTGAAGCAGTTGCACCGTTCTCTCCATGATTCTCAGGACCATTGTTTTCATGTGCATTTACTAAGTTAGACATTTTCTGACCTAAAATTGAAGATTCTTGGACAAGAAAAAGCGTAAAGAATAACTCGTATTTTTAGAAAACTAGCACTAAAACAATCACTATTATTTTTAGCCCCACGGTGGGCGCCAAATTGTTTACCTTGAAAATGGTAATTATAATTATACCTGATTTTGTGGTTCTAAAAATATGTGATTTATTTTAATACTAGTTGTTTAGGAAATAGATGTTAAGTGAGAGTTAAGAAAAATGAGATAAGAGCAAAGGATAATGGAATTGTGCAAACCGAGCAGTTATGAGACGGGGTCTCGAGCTTGGTCGAAATAGGACCTCGAGGTCGAGCTCCAGAGCTTGACAGAGGGCGGTCAATGAAGATACAACAGTATTGAGGGCCTCGAAGATGTCCTCTTTATTCTCAACATCGCTTACGAAAGAATAGTAGGAACAGAAAGATTCAAACTTTAGGACAAAACAAAAGGACGCTTGATAGAGAGAGAAAAAGAGAAGTTTCCTAAATGCCTTTGTAGCCTCTCGAAGAAAAGTATAGAAACCTCTATACCAATATGCAAGACTCTACTAGATATGCTCATGACTCATAGAAGCCATGAACCTAGAGCTCCGATACTAACTTATCACAACCCAAAATACCACCAAGATCGCAATGGCACCTAACCCAACCCGCTAGACAAGCCAATATGCATAGACAATCATAACAAGATAATATAAGGGATGTTCAAAGGGCATAATGTAGAAAATAACATGAATAAGTCTAGAATCAATATCCAAGGGCGGAAAATACTACACAAAATTTTAAACCCAATAGTACAAAGTCATGAGCTGCTAAATAAAATATAACTAAGTATCAAATATAAAAGTATTATTTTGAACAAAAATAATAGAATAGATGGGAATAGGACTCCATAAGCTGCAAATTTAAGAGCAGCAGCTCACCAGAAAGTCTCAGATCTAGCTCCTAGACTCTCTCTTGAGAACCGCTAGGTCAGCACCAGGATCTGAAATAAGAATATGAAAACATATAGTATGATTACAAAAGGCAGTAAGTATCAATTCTGACCCCAATGAAGTAAAAGCGAGGTTCTTGACAAAATATACTCATTTTTCGCAACCTATTCAATCCATAAACATGTAAAAAACAGAGAGAGAAATAAACAAGAAACAATGAATATAAATAATATGGTGCACATTCAAAGAAATAGATACTAAATATAATTTTCAGATAAAAATGATCAAAAGTATAATTAAAGCACCAATTTCGCATATAAAATGATATGCATCAACTAATATGTATATGCATGTTTCTACACGATTCTAAATGTCCGTGCATAATAAAGACTCAAACTTTACCTCAACTAATACCTCCTTGGTATCCAACACCTTTCTAGTGTCAAATGACACTACGCACATATGCCCTAAAGCAACATGGATATTTACGTTACTCCGGAGGAACTAATCCAAATCCAAGTAGCAAATAAATAACAATATCTTAAAAATCAGTAATCAATCTGCAAGGAATGTTCCATCTTACCATAATTACAATAACCACACAGAATACCACATCATGCCAACTCAGTCACTATATCAAGGAATTATATGCAAGGATATATGGGTAGATAAGCATGTATATGCATATGAATAGAGAGATAAACATGCAGAGATGTATGCATGTGTACAAGTATAACTACAGCTACAACATGTAATTCAACATACAAGATAGCCTATCATATCCAACTAAGAAACTGAAATACAAGACATGATCTCTAGCATGAATAAAGTCGTCCAAGTAGTCATACAAAAAAATTAGGCATAGAATAAGAAGAACATATCTCATACAAGTTACAAAGAAGCCTAAACTCTATCCATAAATATGGTATAATATTGGTGCCCGCATATACGCTCGTCACCTTGCATATACGTGACCCCAAATACATAGTATTTATAAGCCGCTCTAAGATAATTTCCTCAAGTCGAGGTTAGCTAGGATACTTACTTACCCAAAATAGGCTCCAACCTTCCAAATTGTCCTTTCGTCTATCCTCATTCTCCAATCACCCAAATAATACTCAACGAGTTCAAATAAAGTTATAGGAGTTAAATCCAAATGATAAGGTTTCGATCTTTAATAAAAATCTCAAAGTCAACAAAAAGTTAATCCCGAGACCACATGGTCAAATATCGAGACTAATATCGCATCTCGTCGATCCATAACCTCATGATTCCAAATATGTAATTAGTTTTCAAATTTGACTCCAAATTGAGATTTAAATCATAAAATTCACTTTCTCAACTTTTAGATAAAAATCTCAATTTATTTTGTTCAAATCCATGTTTTGAAGTTTGATCTCGTGATAAATTCATGTATAAACCATCGACTTGGATTAGAATCACTTACCCCAAACTTCTATATAAATGTCACGACCCCAAACTAACCCTGTCGTGATGGAGCCTATCGTGGTACTAGGCCAGCAGACACATTACCAAAAAAACACATTGATATTTCATTCTTAAGAGATAATTCAAAGTTATTCATTATAAAACCTTCGTAAAGGAGTTCAAACCAAACCAAAAGGGGCGGAAAAGAAAGCCCTCCATCAGGACGTCACTAGTCATAAGCAACTACTATAACTGTCTGACAATATCAAGACTAACATAGTCTGGAAAATAACCAAAGACAACTAAGGAAAGATAAAGAGGGAGAAAAGCAGGGCTGCGATCGCCAGGCAGCAACCTTGCTAACTCCGATGGATCTGCGACTGAATAATTAACAACTACTACCGTGTCCAGAAACGCCTGAATCTGCACACAAGGTGCAGGGAGTAACGTGAGTACGCCAACTCAGTAAGTAACAACAATAAATAAAGACTAAGAAATAGTGACGAGCAAATTGAAAGTACAGTTCATATCACAAAAACATAGTAAAATACGGCATACTTTCTAACCAGAGTTTAAGTCAAATCAGCTCGTTTAAATCCAGTTTCCAGTAAAATCATTTAAAAAATCTTTCAACAGTTTTCAAACAAAGGCTCAATGCAAGCGTGAGCAAAAATGATGAAATCATATACATCCCCTCGGGCAAACATCACTCATATACAGTCCCTCGGGCAAACCTCACAATCACTCATGCCTCCCAATCACTCTGCACTCGGCACTCGCACTTAGTAGGTACCTGCGCTCACCGGGGGTGTGTACAGACTCCGGAGGGGCTCCTTCAGCCCAAGCGCTATATCAATTCCCATCATGGCAGAATCGATGAAACATTCTACGGCGTGCAGCCCGATCACATAAATATTGCAGGGAGTAACATGAGTACGCTAACTCGGTAAGTAACAACAGTAAATAAAGACTGAGAAGTAGTGACGAGCAAATTGCAAGTACAGTTCATATACCAAAAACTTAGTAAATACGACATACTTTAAAACTAGAGTTTGAGTCAAATCAGCTCATTTAAATCCAGTTTCCAATAAAATCATTTAAAAACATCTTTCAACAGTTTTCAAACAAAGGCTCAATGCAAGCGTGAGAAAAAATGATGAAATCATATACAGCCCCTCGGGAAAACATCACTCATATACAGCCCCTAGGGCAAACCTCACAATCACTTATGCCTCACAGTCACTCATGCCTCCCAATCACTCCGCACCCGGCACTCGGCACTCGCACTCAGTAGGTACTTGTGCTCACTAGGGAGTGTACAGACTCCGGAGGGGCTCCTTCAGCCCAAGCGCTATATCAATACCCATCATGGCAGAATCAATGAAACATGTTGTGGCGCGCAGCCCGATCTCATAAATATCCTCACAAATTGGGCCTTCGGCCTCACTCAGTCATAAACCTCTCCAGCCCCTCGGGCTCTCGGTTTTCAAAGTATTCAGCCCAAACAACATTTATATGATGCATCAAATAGGATAATAGAGGTTGAGCTATGCAGTAAATATGTATAAACATGACTGAGTATAGATTTTTAATCAAAAACAATAAGAGGACAGCAAGAAAACACCTTTAAGGGTCTAAACAACACTGGCATAAGGCCTAAACATGGCATCCAACCTGATTTTCAGAATTTTTTCTTTCTAAAACAAGTAAGAAGCATGTAGTTTCAACAAAATATTCAAATTTACAGTTGATACAGGACGGACCAAGTCACAATCCCCAACATTGCACGCCCGTCACCTAGCATGTGCGCCGTCTCAAATAGTAAAATGATACCAAAAAATCCGGGATTTCATACCCTCGGGACCAGATATACAATCGTTACTTACCTCAACCCGATCAAATATCTACTCCGCGATGCTCTTGCCCCTCGATTTGGCCTTCAAATTCTCTGAATCTATTCACAACAAGTACAACATCATCAATATACGCTAAAGGAATGAGTTCCACAAGAAATATTACCAAAATAGACTCAAAATCCGAAATTGGATCAAATCGGCCCTCGGGCCCATGTCTTGAAATCCGACAAAAATTACAAAACTTGAAAGCCCATTAACTCACGAGTCCATACATACGAAATTTATCAAAATCCGTCATTATTTGGTCCCTCAAATCCCCAAATCAAACTCTTCGAATCCCAAGCCCTAACCCCTCATTTTCACCCCTAATTTCCACTAATTAAATGATAAAACCACTGGAAAACACCACAGATAGGAGTATTAGAGCTCAAGAAACTTACCTCACTGAAAACCCGTTGAATCTCCCTTCAAAACCACTCCAGAAGCTCCAAAACCAACTTGAAAATGTTGGAAATGAACCAAAATTCGCGAAGTCTCCTTTTTATACTTTCTGCCCAGGCCTTTCGCACATGCGGCTAATTATGCACACCTGCAGTGCCATATCTCGCAAAAAATCCGCACCTTCGAAAATCGCTAAATTCCTTCATTTCCGCACCTTCACCCCAGGTTCCGCACCTGCGGGCGCGCACCTGCGCACATCCTTCCGCTTCTGCGGAACTGGTCATTCCCCCTTCTTCTGCATCTGTGCCCCAGGTTTCGCACCTGCGGGCTCGCAGATGCGACCTCTCCTATGCACCTGCAGACGCAGCCTGCCTCAGCATTATCTGCACCTACGAACTCCCACGCGCACCTGCGGCCTCGCACCTGCGACTCCCAATCCGTAGGAGCGGAAGACACCAGCAGCCTCAAACACCAGCAGAATCAGCTATCTCCCAACACCAACAATTGATCCGTTAACCACCTGAAACACACCCGAGGCCTTCGGGACCTCAACCAACCATACCAACAAGTCATATAACAACCTGCAATTAGTCGAACCTTCGAAACACTTAAAACAACATCAAAACACCAAATTACCCTCGGATTCAAGTATAAGAACTTCTAAACTTCCAAATTCTGCAAATGACGCTGAAACCTACCAAACCACGTCTGAATGACCTCAAATATTACACACACATTACAAATGACTCTATGAACCTAATCCAACTTCTTAAATTCCATTCCGACCTTGATATCAAATTTTTCACTGCCGACCAAAATCGCAAAATTTCCAACTTTTTCCAATTCAAGCCTAATTCTACCACGGACCTCGAAATTATATTCCGGACACGCTCCTAAGTCCAAAATCGCCTAACGGAGCTGACCGAAGCATAAAAATCTAAATCCGAGATTGTTTACGCATAAGTCAACATCCGGTTGACTTTTTCGACTTAAGCTTCTAAATAGGAGACTAAGTGTCTCATTCCACTCTGAAACCACTCCGGACCCGAACCAACAACCCGATACAATACAATACAGCCGTAAAGCACAAAAGAAACTGAAATGGAGGAAATGAGGTTATAACTCTCGAAACGATCAGGCGGGTCGTTACAATAANCCCCCCCCCCCCCCCCCACCCCAAGTCTCCAAAATAATGAAAAATGAGATAAGAAATCAAAAAAATTAGATTCCTTATATACTGGCCGAAGTCTGATTTAGGCGTTATAGCCACGATTCTCGATGGACTGAGCGTTGAGGGTTTTCTCAAATACATCCACCAATTCTCCATGGACTGGGCGTTGACACCAGAATTTCCTCCAAAATTTGTGAAATTCTCCAAATGTGTCAAAATTCACCCGAGCCTTCCGAGATTCTGCTCAATCATCCCAACTAGTGTATATACCCTGTACAAACTTGTCCAGGGGCTCAAAAAATATCCGAAGATATCATAACTAAGAACCAAGATCCAAGCCAAAATATAAACTTTCTTAAGTTCCTCAAGTTCTAACTTTCATAAGAAATGTCTGAATTACACCCTAGCCCCTCGGGTGCTAAACCGAACATACATTCAAGTCCAAAATCATCATACGAACCTATTGGAACTTTAAAATGATAAATCCTAACTTGTTTACTGAAATTGTTGACTTTGTTCGAACTCTTCTCAACTTAAGGCTTCAAGGTTAGGAACTAGATGTTCCAAACTACTCCTGGACCTCTCGAGACTCGAACCATTCATACCTGCAAGTCATAAGATACTAAATAAACCTATGAAAAGTCTCAAAATATATAAGCGATGGGTCCTAGAACTCAAAATGACTGATTGGGTAACTTAAACATCCTTTCATTTCCTGATTATTTTGTCTTCATATGCACATAATTCTTTGAATGAAATTAATTATAGTAGCATGTATGCTAGTGTGCATGTGGCTTTTGGCATTTTCCTCCTCCTCCTTCTACTTCTCGCATTCCTCTTTTTCTTTCTTTAAGTTTCTTGGTAGAATATTCTAATTCTAAGATAATAATGGAAATGTTTCATTTACGGAACAGGAGAAAACATAGGAGCGCACATGGTCCAGCAATGTTTGATGTGAACACAAAATCAGAAATAGATTTATGCCAAATTGCATCCCTAATCATCTTATACGTACATAGAGACGACGCATTTAATGTTAATTACCCCCATGTTATGAGCTAAAATATTAGCTTATGTCTGTATTTAATTTAAGTATATACATAGTACCTCGTTGATGCATCTTTAAATTAGAAGTAAATTTACAATTTGAAATTTATAGGTTTTTACAAATCGGAACCAGCAGATTGGCCTACCAAGAACAATATTATTATACATCTAGTGAATTTCTTACTCTAAGTATATGATTAAAAAAAAGTTACTAGTTACACGTAAACTCATACAAATACTATAGATGTATTCCTGCTTCAAATAGTAATTAGCGGTAACTATTAAGACCAAAGTTTTAGATGACACGTAGCATAACACTGACTTACTTTAATGTTGTTGTATTGTTAGTACTTGAGCTGTTTCATTTTCTATATTGCTCATTATATATGTATACATTGGGGGCTTTTCACTTATAGCCAACTGAATTGGAGAATCTACATTTTCTGTCTTCTTGTATATATGTGGTTAAGGGAATGAAATTTTCTAGAAGTTAATTGGCAAGGATAGAAAAAACCTAGTTTCCGTAGAAGAAACAATCAAAGTTAAATTTAGAAAATTAAATCACGACAATTATAGTGCTTTGCATAAAATTCATGTGTGTGAAAGAAAGAATAAAACTCAATATAAAAGAATTAATAATTCTCTTTCACCTTATATTGCGTGAAAGGATCGAATATTAAACAATTATCTCTTTGTTCTTTTCTTCTACTATTAAGAATCAAGTCAGAAGTTTGGAATATGGGATTAATGATATCTTTAGTTTCTTTTCCTATTTTTTATCTTGGCATTTCGTTGAGGAAAAACAGTTAGACTATTGTTTAAAATATGCACACGAACCAACTGTTATCGATGATTATATAGAATTCTACGTGTCATTCTATTCCAACTTGCTGTGCGGCGATGTTAATCAGTGTGCACCTTGATTTTATGGTGTATCTATTATTTTCAACTAATAGGAGTATCGCATAATTTTGTCCAACAAAACTTATATAAAAATTAATAAACCACCTAACATTTTTGTGACACCTAATACTCATATATAGTAAATTTTATTAACTTTATTACTCTTGAATTATATATATATATATATATATATATATATATATATATATTGTGTAGACTGTGGATGTGTTTCCTCTATAATATGATAAAAACACCTTCGTATAGGTAAACATTAGATTTTAATGCATGGGCCATCTATTTGATAGTTATGGGTGAAGACAGTAAATTGTCCCTTGAAGAGGCGCAAATATATAGTTTTATTGTTCCCTATGCAAAGAATTTCAAATGATATTGGATTCAACCTCATAATTGTAGCTATGCTTAGCTTGCGTAATTTTGAAAAGTTATTTTTGGAATATTGGTAATAATTTATTTCATTTTTTTCTCAAATTAGAATTTCAAGAATAATTTAAAACTGTTTCTTCTAAGAAGAACAAGAAACACATACATATTTAATTTTATAGATGTCGTTGTCATCACGTATCTAGAAGTGTCAGCCAAACTTTCACAAAGTACTCGGACCTATTATAAGAATTAATGTATATGTTACTTATTATACAAAACAAAAAGTTGATATTATATGCAGAAAAGTGTTGGATGATGGAGTTTTTTTTTTCCACTTGGTATACCCTGCTTTGAGCCCGATAAGTCTGGATTCGTGTTGAGAAGTCTCATTTATTGTGTAAAGTGTTCTCAAATAAACAATATGTCTTCCTCTTTAATAGTAATTTTAACAAAATAAGATGAGAAAGTACATATTCGTAAAGACCAAATTGATCCTAGTTGCAGATATTTATTTGCGGGCATTTTAAAATGTTTTAGTTGAAGATTTCATTCCTTTTTCTCTAAAACTTAAAGCTGTGAAAACTGTTTTTGATAACTCAAAAGATACCAAAACTAAAAGAGAAAGATGGTTTCTATGCAGCCAACACATCCAGCAAGCTGTTATTAGACAAGCATCACAATTTATTTTTATAGTTATTTTGTGGAGGAGTTAATCCAAAATTTATCTTTCTCGTGCAATTCAATTTAGTAGGAAGCTTACAAATGACTAGCCAATAAACAAATGTTAATGGATGCCAATAATTTTCTCTTACGAGGCCCCACATAGCTAGTACGTTACCTAATTGGTCAAATTTGAACTAATAATATACAGAAAAAAGTCCTTGCTTTCCCCCTGAAAAGAATTTTAATTAGATTCTGAAACTGTTTTGACCAAAAAAAAAATCTTCGAGTGCATGTTGTTCAAGTGATGATGGATTTGGTAAACAATTTTTTTTTAAAGGTAGCATATATATATATATATATATATAT